>LOEQ01004112.1:390182-411913 GCA_001685075.1 Bramus lutescens | reverse complement strand
GTGGGAACTGGAATTGATATATAAAATGAGAAGAAATGGTTTTATAAAACATTAATTAATTGATTGATTAAAAAAGAAGGGGAAGAAGGATGTAGAAAGTGACATTTCAGGGAGCTAAACCCTAAGTAAACTAACTACACAACACAAATATTTGTAACCTCCATCAGCCACATCCCGAGAGACCAGAAAACCAAAAATTACAACATCCGCAAAGCCTATTAGTTGCAAAAAAAAAACCCTATTTACAAAACAGAAAGAAATGTTCATTAAAATTATCCAGAGAGTTCAAAGGGCTGAAAAGCCCATGTGGATGCTTATTTTTCCCTACAACAATGTCATACAGTGAAAAACATATTTCTGCAGAGGCAGTATTTTGTGTCTCCTGGATTAATAGATAAAACTGCATTAAAAACTATGATATGAGACAATATTAAGCTTGCTATTTTGGTCTTTTAGAGAAGAAAAAAGAGGGTTTCTTGGTTTTTCTTTATTTGCGTGTGTGTGTGTGTGCCTGTTCATATAAAATAATAGCCATGCAGGAAATCTATTTTAGAGCATCCTGTTTTCATGTTCAACAGTCTAATATCAAAACTTTCTCTCAATATACAAAATTAACTACAGCAAAAGAAAAGCCTGTCTCTAAAGTACTGTATTTTAGATGATGCAAATAAGCCTCAACTGAAATACAGTTTCAAAGTCAGTTGTTACCAAACTCTCAGAAGCAAATTTCTCCCTTACATCACAAAGCACACACAGCATCTCTGTGGACAAAATGATGATGTCACTCACCTATTAAGGCGCACTAATAATTTCAAAACCTGATCAGCCTCTTAGATACTAAATTCTAATCTTCCTAATAAAAAATAACTTCCATATATAATCTCCTGAAAAAGAATGTGTCATTTCTATTCTCTTACCTTATGTTGACCTAAAGGATGGCTTTGGGGGATTTGAGAAACATTGAAATCTAATGTATAGCACTTAGAATCTTTAAAAAAAAAAATCAAAACAGAAAAACTTAAATTCTATGCAAATGTGTTCTTGTCGTGTGGTTGCTCTTGGTTTGTGCCTTCCTTAAACAGTAGAGAAACTCCCTTGGTTATTATCTCATGATAAATGTCTTTTTAAAGGCAATTAGCTTTGTACTCACACATTCTGTAGCTGTGACTGTTAAGGATCTTGAGATGGCAGACTTCCCATCATTAAAGCTGATGGAAACTTCAAGAGTTCTACAAAAAGATTGAAGAAGCAATCATTAAAAGTCAACTAGGCGATATTGACTACTTAATCCTTACCACAGCTCTTTAAAGCAATCAGTGTGTTTTACAGCTGGGGTCCAGGAAACTAAATGCTAATCGCTTTAGTAAAAAGTATTGAATCTTGGCTTCTACCTAGTTATGAACCCTTTCCATCACACCACTGAAGTCATGGTGTCTTCCCTCAACATGATAACTTGGCTCAGATCCACACAGGGATAGGACCACAGAGAAAGACAATCTGGCTAAAGTCAAGATCTTATTCATAACTCATAAATACAATACTCTTATTAAGACTATGTCTTATAGCATGCCCACTTCAAGAAAGAAAAAAAAACTCTTTAAGAAGAAAAAAGTTTAGTTAAAACCAGAAAAGAAGGAAACTTTTTAATTTAACTGAATTTTTGCACTATTTCAAAATAGAATGCCAAATGGCCTAGTTTGTTTTAAGTTAAACCAAATTCCTTATTCTGCAGAACTTGGTGTTTCATTTTGTCTTCATGACTAAGCATAACAGAATCCAAAACAAGCTTTCCTAATTCCTAGTTCTCGTACGTGGATGTGTGCAGTCATATGACAGGGCAGACATAGTTCTATTTGGGGAGAAGATAAATTTTATTTATACTAATATATTCTTGTCAGAATAATCTCATTCCTTCCACTTTAAGAAGTCAGTAGCAACCGGTTGGAGTTGTTTGTGATTCAGCATTTCAGAGTCCAGCAGAAACATTTACAAGTTCAGTGCCTACTGAAGTGAAATTAAAAAGCACAATATAAAATTTGAAAATTAAGATCACATGTTCCTGCAGAAGAAACACACGCTGAGAACTTAGTTACACAAAATGACTGTGTATGCACAAACAACACTCTAGTATAGCATGACCAGTGGTGAGTGAAACTGAAACAAGTCTACACAGATATGAAAACCTATCAAAAGCTTCTTTTTATACATGGCCTTCACAGGAACAATAAAATGCACATATTGGTAGCAAGATCCCGACAGTACAGTCGATAACAGCACTAGTAAACTAAGTTCTTCCTATTAGCCAGAAACATTAATTCATCCATTTAATTCTCACAGGTAGGCCACTGGCACTACTTCCATTCTGCAAGTCACAAAGCCTGAAGTTTCAAAAGGTACCCACCAGAAGGTCAGACCAGTCTGACTTTGTGACCCAGGAATCTTCACCTCGCTACCATACCCTCTTGGTTTTCCACATATATTTTTGAGACTTAGATTTAAATTTATCTCATACACATTAGGCAACGATTACTTATCCAGATTGTTCTATAATCATATTTTTGTGGTTAATTACAGCACATTTTTCTAAAACAAGATATTTATTGAATATATATTTTTGAATATTTATAATTTTGGGAAAAGAATTTCAAAAGTGTTGCAAACATGAAAAATCAGTTGCTTCTGCTTTTAAATTCTGTTGTTCCTTTAGAGAGAGTCCTTAAATTCCTGGTATGGTATGGCATTGTGATGAACCCAATGATTGCCCCAAGCACAAAGGTAGCTAAAGGCCACCCTCCACCCTAAAGTCAACACTTGGAGCTTTGTTTGTTCTAAGACTGCAATGTATATAGTCAATGTTTTCAGTCACATTTTATGTCCTTTCTCTTAATTCCAATGCATTGCTTACTCCTAGCCCTATGTAACTCCTACTTCCGGTTAGAATGCTTCTAATAATGGAGTACAGATTCTCAGTTATGAGATCTAATGATGGGCTGAAACATGTGTGTGCGTATGTTTACCTGAGTGGTCTCTGTTCTTTTTGTCAAATTACAGGTCTGCGATCTCAAACACTCAAGAGCAGCTGTGCTACTGTCCTTGTCTCACAGAGCAAGGGTCAGAGAACTAGCTCTGCATTGCAAATGTGTGCCATGACTACCTGGCATACCTGGAGACTGCTACCCTGGAATGGAGACCAATCAAAGAACTCACAGAAGGCCATTCTATTTAAACTCAAAGGAGGCGGCTTGCTGCAAATGAGCCACTGACACAAATAAACTAAATGATCTACCAAAATTTTTGCCAAGACGATTTTCCTAAGTAGACAGAGTTGTGAAAGGAAACCGTGTCCAATGAGAAGAACAGGAAAGGCCCAGCTACTTCCACTCTTATTTTCTTTCTCAAAGCCTACTCATTTGTTCATCTTAACCAAAAAGCTGCACCAAGTAAATTTAGTAGACTTTGATCTCTTTCAAAGAAAGTTGTCCAAAGCTCCACTCTAGGCCTGCTTAGTTCCTCCTAGACAGGACCTGCACAGATAGTTTTTTAATGTCTTTGTTTTGAAACTTGTTTATTAATTAAATTTGCTCGTTTACAGCTTCATCCTTATATATAATGCATCCTGATGGTGCCCATCCCAACTCCCCCCCACCTCAGCCCTACAAATCCCTTTGTAACAGTTACTTCAAAACATCAGTACTTGAATATAAGACATCTCAGCTATTCTAATGTAAGTGCTTAATCCCGCCTCCCAGTAAACATCCACCTTAGCCCTCATTTAAATCCAAATCCACAAGCACCTTCAAACAATTCAGCGGGAAGATGAGAGAAGAACTAATAGAGCCAACTAATGAGCAGAGGCAGTGTCTCTGGACCAGCTCTGAGACCATGCATCTGTCTGTCTAGGACTCCTTCACCAGAGCATGGTTAATTATTTAGGTGAGTGAACAGGGGGACCCATCGCCACATCTGTCGCCTTCACAGTGAAGCCTTCCTTCACTCACAGGCCAGATGTGTTTATTTGAAACACAGACTAACTAGCTATTTAATGGGGTTGAATCCTTAGCCAAGAGGCAATTAGGCAAACATATTAAGCATCAGTCACCTTACAAGGCTACACTGTTTCAGTTTTGCTGGTTTTGATTCAATCTCAGAAGAACTGGTAATCTACAGAAAGTATCTGAAGAGAAGTCAAGGCAAAGGAAACAGTCTAAATTGTGTGCAATTTACTAAGGAGAGCAAATGGTGATGCCTCCCAGAACCTGGAACAATCACAATGTTCCCAAAAAGTGCCTTCATGATTAACTGGAATCTGATGCCAAAATAAAATAAAATGGTACAAAAGCAAATCTTTCAGATGGATCTCCATCCCCGAACATTCTGTACCTATAAGTAAAACACTAATAGCAAAAACTAAATAAATGATGGCTTTTCACACCCAATATTCATCATTATGTATGTAATTTTTAAACATCGTGCATCTGAAGTATTTATCCTATCTGCAAAGCATGAAAGGATGTTAGTAGTGGCTACAGTACAATATTCAAGGAGAGAGAGAAAAAACGTAGGCCTAGGAACATGCTGCAAGTTTGATCCCTGAGAACCACATGAGGGAAGGAAAACTAAAAGCTGTTCTGTGACTTCCCCATATACCATGGCAGGTGCACAGGACTGGCCTACATGGCACACCCACACATACAGTGATAAGCAAAAGTCAAAGTATCTTTTTAAAGTTTAACTAATGCTTGGCATATTTTAAATGTATCTATGAATATAAGTTGCATACCATCTCATTTTATAATTATATGAGAGAATAACTGAACTGTCCTCTTTAGTCATTCACTTATTTAAAAGTTTCATAAATTTCTGTCTTTGCCAATGGTACTTAATGCTAAAATAAAATTCTGACCATTTTTTTTAATCCCTGTTCTTCCATGAGAAATCAAATGACCTTTTCAACTCTTTATCTTTATTGGTAAACAAAACTATCTGAGAAAAATGTAATCACCTTTCAACCATCAAATGCTTAGTGAATTAACACTAAAATTTACTAATTATTAATAATTAAATTGCTGTGGGAAAATGGTCTGTACCATCACTGGTATTTTAAATAAACGCTGATTGGCCAGTAGCCAGGCAGGAAGCATAGGTGGGGTGACCAGGCAGGAAGTAGAAGTGGGGCAACGAGAATTCCGGGAAGAGGGAAGTTTCAGTCTGCAGTTGTCACCCAGACAAAGAGGAAGCCAGACACAGAGCAAGCAAGATGTGACTACCTCATTGAAAAAGGCACCAAGCCATGTGGCTAACACAGACAAGTATTATGGGCTAATATAAGTTATAAGAGTTAATAAGAAGCCTGAGCTAATAGGCCAACCAGTTTATGATTAGTGTAGACCTCTGTGTGATTCTTTGGGATTGAACGAATGTGAGAACTGGGTAGAACAGAAACCTCTGTCAACATTCAATTCCTAATAAATTACTGAGTGGTGAGCACTGGGTAAATGCAAGGGAGTCTATAAGAAACAAGAATCAGTAGCATTTGTCTTAACAGAAAGGAGATGCAATAAATATAAGGGCTTGGGAGAAAAATGTAAAGGGAATAAGGAGGTCACTTAATGAGAAAGAGTACCTAGGAAGGGTTTTTACCTTATCAAGAAGGTGGCATTTGAACAAGACTTAAGGAGATAAGTGTAACATGAGGGGTGCCCACTTGTTGGGGTTTCTGTCCTGCCTGGTACCCCACAGCCAGCAAGCGCCAAAGAAAATCACACAGAGAATCTCCATAAGTTATAAAACTGATTGACCCATTAGCTCAGGTTTCTTATTAGCTCTTGTAGCTCATATTAACCCATTATTCTGATCTGTGTTAGCCATGTGGCTCAGTACCTTTTTCAGTGGGGCAGATCACATCCTGCTGCTTCTGTGATCTGGGCAGGAGTGGGAGGAATCAACTTCCTCCTTCCCAGAATTCTCCTGNATTCTCCTGTTCTCATTGCATCATTTCTACTTTCTGTCTGGTTTTCCCGCCTATGCTTCCTGCCTGGCCAATCAGCATTTATTTAAAACATGATTGACAGAATACAGACAATTCTCCCGCACCAGATAAGAAAACACCATTCCAAGAAGAGGGACCAGCAAGTCAAACAGCACTGACAGAAATGTAAGCTGATGGGTTAAGAGATACGAAAAAGGGTAGTGTGGCCATAGCTGAATGGAGAAGCAATGAGGAGATGAGATCTGAGGAAGGGAGTCTGTTTCCTTAAAAGAACACTGCCAATTCTGCTGTATCTTGTGTGTGAGAGGAACATAATACAAATAATCCTTCCTGAAGGGATGACACAACCTATCTATTTCAATAGGACCCCTGAAGTCAAGGGTAGAAGCAGAGAGGCAAACAGAGAGATGAATGGCAGCATGAGATGACATCACTTTGCCTAGGATGACAGTAGTGGAGGTTGTGAGCTGAGAAGCTTAGTCTCAGAAATAAGTGCCAGATGAGTTCACTGAAGAGTGGAGCATATTTAGGAACAAATAAATGATGATTCAAAAAGGTTTTTACCTGAATGACAAAAAAAAAGTATGTTATAACCAATGTAAAGACTAAAAAAATATAGCTTGAGACTTGGACATTCCAAGTTCTATTAAACAGATCCAAACTCCACTGGTTTTTCATGGCTAATACAACAAAATCAGTGAGTTCTATACACTTGGAGTGAGATGATGCCATGAAAACCTAAAACTACCAAAAACTCCGATTCAGTCATAGGCATTGACACTAGACTTTCACACAAAACACACACAAACATTGAATAAGAGTCTTTCTTCTGAAGTTATATGGTATAGCCCATTCAATTTTTTTAAATATGATACTGGTACCACTTAATTTGATTTGCATGACCAGAGTGTTGTTCAGTAACTTCCAAATACAGTGAGTGCTGGCACTTTCACAAAAGCCAAGTACTCAAGCTGACTGCAAAATACAAAAACTGTTCTCTTCGATTCCATGGAAGGAAACATATTCCTCAAAGTGTGAACACTAGTTCTGAATTGAGATTTTAGCTTTTGATGTTTAATAATTTTATGCTCTGTGAAAAGATGAACATTAAGTAATTCCATCCGTCGGATCAGCAATCTGAACTACTGCAGTCATAGCTATGAAACAGAGAACATCTCAACCTTATATAGTTATTTGCTGCATATTAAGGAATATGAGAAAAAAATCAGATAGAAATACTAAGTTACTATAAAAAAATTGCTTGTGCATTGACGACTCAAATAAAAGTCCTTCTTCCGAACTAAAAATTTCTGATTTTAACCAGTTATCATCAGGGTTTACAATAACACACACACACACCACAAATAATGAGTACAGGATTAACTAAAATGAGAAATAAATTAAGGTACAAATTAATGAAAATGGATGCTTAATCATATGTACCATGAGCCAGATTCCACTTCCTTTTATCTTTAATAATTATTAAATTTCATAGCAAATATGTAAAAAATCTTACTTTGGAACCCTGTGTGTGTGTGCATGTGTGTGTACATTCAGTACTCTTAAGTTCAAAATAATAGGTGTGACTGATTATCTGGAAGTTTTCACAATGATTCTCAAACTCATCTGTGCAATTTTAGATTATATTTCATCAATATTCATGACCAAGATAAAGAACACATTAATATCTTCAACCTACTGAGGTTACAGTTTTAGTATGAATTTATAGTTTAACATTCAATCTGTGCAGTGTGGGAGGTACTAAGGTCTTTGTGCTCATGGGTAAGCACTATGGCCAAGAGGAATGCTAAACACACAGGACTGTTCCTTCAAAGGAAGGCATACATAACCTGTTATCCTGCCAGAAGGTTGGGAGCTGAACTGCTTAGTAGCATGGTATTCTATTGCATTATCTGTGTTGTTAAGATCACACCAGAGTCTCCCCAAGATCTTTACTGTGAGCTTGTCAATCTATAGAACATATCTTTATGGAATGTGTCACATCTACTTTACAAAGAGTGTCAATGGCATCACATCTTAAGGTTTATGGTGCACATGGAACTGAATCAATTATCACCAAATTGTGATGTGCTTAAATATGCCTGAAATAGACTACTCAAAGTCAGGCTCCCGAAGTTTGAACCATCACGAGCTCCTTAGTCGTACTGAACCAAACTGCATTCTTGCCTTTCCTAGATCCTTATTCTGCTGGCTGCGGAGGCTGCAGAGACCCACTCAGTACAGTTAAAAATTATGCATAATAAATTTAACAATCAGACTTGGTGGCTTCAACACTTGCAATTTCAGCATTAGAAGGTAAAAGCAGGAGGACCGGGAGTTCAAAGGCAGCCTTTTAGTAAACTTAGTAAACTGAGTCAAAACTTAGTAAATTTGAGGTCACTCTACACCTTGTCGTCAAAAGACAGAATAAACAAACAAAAGTACCAGTGCGAATTGTCATTTTATAGTTATTTGTTGCATGTCGGTTTTGGTTTGGTTTGGTTTGGTTGTTGCTTGTTTTTAATCAGTGAAGAAAAGTTGTCAGCAGTGAGGACACACACATACACAGCCCAAGAGCTGAACATCTCTGTTGAGTTGTTGTTGATGGCATACTTACTCTCCAGCCTTGTGCAGGACAGGCGCGGGACAAAGTATGGAATTATACTGAACAAGTACCGGTTTTTCACCTAAAAAAATAAGATGCAATTTAGTTAGTAAAGAGCTGTATATCTCTAGCACAGCCTCATTCAAAAAAATAAATTAATAAAAATTAAAAAAAAAGCCAAGCATTACACAATAAGACTTCTTCAGTGGAGAATACAAGAAAGGTCAACAGCATTTGTTAAAGCCTAGGTAAAAAGGCAAAACAGAGAAGACTGAGAAATGAAGAGTTATAACATCTTGATGCAAAGATATGATAAATCATTAGTTAGGATTTTTTTAGAAAAGTTAATAGTATACATTGTAGATACAACTTTTTCTCTGTTTCAAATATATCAGGCTTTCAAGGATAAATAAGATATTGTTTCTAAGAAACAGAATTTAGAAAGAATGGAAGCAGAAGACTTGTGGCTAAGGGGACAAGATCGCTGTCTCTGCACCTACAAGCACATCCCTGCAAGCTGGGTGCTTAACCCCTGTGGAGCTTTAGCTGGAAGTGTGAAAATTCATCTGGCAATGAAATGACTGAAAACATTTACATAAGCAAATGGATTGGCTAAGAGAGTGAGTGATAAAAAACAATTTCACCTCCACCAAATTGAGAGTTGTCAATAAAGTGACTCTCATCAATGTGTATATTATAATCAACCCAAGTATGCAATCCAAAGAAGTCATATACATCTAGCACTTACATACTAATAACTATTGAAACGAAATAAAGTTAGTCATCCCTGCTCAGCTGTGTTATGTATTATGAGTTTAGCCCAAATCCAATGGTGTTCTTGATATAGAGAACAGAGAATAATGACCATATTTACCATGCTGAAACTCTCCCTGCTTTAATTCAACAAGCACACAAGTGGCTGTTGCCAAACCTGATGCTGATTTCAATACCATCAGAGAAACAGCAAAGCTAGAGCTGAATCTCGCTAAAAACACTTAGACCAGAATTCATAAATTAAAGGCCAAAATACCCACTGATTGGGGAAAAAAATGTTTTACTAGCAGACCAACACACTCAGGAAAGCAAGTCTTACTGATGAGATGACTATCATCCAATTCGATTCTGGTGAACACTGAGGGCCCAAAAGGCCAACAGCATAAGAGCCAAGCCAAACAATACTAAAATTGGACATGAAAACGTAGAGAAGAGATGGTAAAAACAGTAAGTGTAAGGCAACAGGTAGTAAAGTAGTTCAATACAATTCCTTTTTAAGGCAAGAGTAGCAAAATGTAAGTCTAGACAGGGGACATTTGATCACAGGACTGATGTCCTTAGTCCAAAACCTGGGTGCAGTGCTTTCAGCTGTGCTTGTCATTGGCTGTCTCACCACAGGAGGAAGGTCATTTTACTCACCACCAACCATCTCCTGAATATGGACGTTGCTTAGGACAGGGTCTAGGGTTTATGAAGTAATGAACAAATGTCACTACTAAATAATTATTACTCTGTGTATTATTAAGGAGGTTTCATTACTTCTGTGATGAAAAATTGTAGCGTGACAGAATTTAATTCATGAAAGAAAGAGGGAGAGAAGGAAAAATGGAGGAAGGGAGGGAGAGAAAGAGAGAGAGAGAGAGAGAGAAAGAGAGAGAAAGAAATATCCCAGGCTGCAGAGATGGCTCAATGACTAAGAGCACTTGCTGCTCTCCCAGAGGACCTGGGTTTGGATCCCAGCACCCACAAGGTAGCTTACAACCATTTATAATTCCAATTTGAAAGAATCCAATGTCTTCTGGGCTCTGGAGGCACCAGGCACTCGGTAGGCACAAATATTTGTGCAGGCAAAACACTCGAACACATAAAATAAAAATAAATTCTGTGCAGTAAAGACATTCATGTGCCATGGGATTCCCGGAGACTCACTCTTTGAGTAGGTGCTGTTCACGGTGAATGTGCAGAGGACACTGCTGTCGTGACTGCTGGATGTGACTGCTCTCCCACTCAGAACAACTTGAAACTCCTCTAGAGATAAAAAGAAAGGCAAGCACTGTAACCAGTGTTTTATTGAAAACAACAAAAGTATCGAGAGCTTTAGAATACCTTTCTTCATTCTCTCCTCTGAACCGAAAACCATGAAGATGCGACTCCAGCCAAGATTGCTTTCTCTAGACTGTCTAGGTGGGTACAGCGGAAATGACATTCACTGTCACATGGAGCTGTTATCTGGTCTTTATTTGAGTGTTTTCCAATAGTAACCCAGGTATTAGAATTAAAATATAGTAATAACTGCCTGGCTTATCTCAATTCCCAGAATTCTGTTCTCACAACTTTTTGAAAAAAGAATGCTCTCGTTCTCTTTCCATACTCAGCACAAAGTTCAGGTATTACACAAGGCAAATGTACTTAAAATCTAATAGAGGTTCTGTCTACTGGGTTACCAACAGCTGTGACGGTGCCTAGAAAATGCTGATTTACTGTCTCCTTATCTACACTGTAAGAATAGATACTAAATGTCAGAGAATGAAAGAATATACCATGAGAAAAGTTGACAGACAAAATCTCTGATAGGCTGAGAGTACTTCCTGTTTGACTACAAGAGAGTATGTTAGCCATTGCAATGGTGATGGCCTCTTGTCCCAAGGACAAACTGAGCCATAAGAATTGAGCTGATCAAATTACAGTTTAGGAAATGGGCAGCTCCCAGTCAAGGGGAGTTTGGGAGCTCCACCGAAAGAAAAAATTCAGCAAAGTTTTCTCTAGAAAGAACATAGAAATAGTGCAACACACTTGTGGAGAGAGAGAGAGAGATGCCCACACATTCACATCATAGATCTAACTGGTGGGCAAGTTCCTACTTTAATATTCTAAATGTATTGGTTGCTTTGAACTGTTGAGCTGAAGTTCTGTTTTGTTTATTTGTTTGTTTTGGTTGTTATTTTCAGTACATGTATTTATAAAAATATAGCTCAGATTTTGTTGAAGTTTACAAATCAAGCAAAGGCCACTTGTGATATCTGAATGGACTTTTATGCTCAGATTTCTTTCCTCATAATTCACATTAATACCCTCTGTCCTCTCAAACTTCTCCCTCCCGACATTGTCCCACATTCAAGCTGTCATCAGCTACCCAAGCAAAGCCTACTGACCGCTCTCCACTCACTGAGTCATGGAGACTTACTCAGAAGTTCTCACACTGTACAGGTAAAACCTAAAATGTAATTCAGTGAGAGCATGGGCGCTGCTGTCAGATGGACAAGGACCTAAAGGACATTGACTAGAGGCAAATACCAAATCTGTCTCTGCCTCCCTTTCTCAGTCTGCAAACTGAGGGATTATACAACTTCGAGGTAGTGTTGTTATGGTGACCAGATAAAACTGTACATGCAAAGGACACAGTCAGGAAGGTGCACTAAGATAGGGTCTAACAACAACAACAAAATCTGTTGCCTTAATGATTTGTCTTCGTTTTTCTCTAGAAAACTAATGGTCCCTACCTCTAGAAAAGACCCTGCCGCTCGGGAATGTCCTTGTATACTCTTCCTGCCTGGCATCTCGATGAGCATTTATTAGGAAGCTAGAGGATTGCAGAGAGCAAGAATCTGTCCACTAACTGTGACGCTCTGCAGCAAGTCCAGGATAGAGTCTCCCTGTCCTCCAAGACTCAGCGTTTCTCCTTTTCTAAGTAAAGCTCTGCCAAAATGAACTCTAGGTCAAACCGGAAGAAGAAAGAAGGCCAGGGCGAAGCAGACTATCTGGGCAAGGATGTCTGGAAGGTGGGGACCTGAGCCTTGAGTAGCAGCTGATGACGCCACCTGCTTCCTTTCTGCACTCTTCCCAGAAGTCACTTCCATATATGCCTGGAGCTGGTAGATATGGTGACATTGCCAGGTCAACAGAGCAGGCAGCTCTGCACCTTTGCATACCTGGCCACCCAACCAGACAAAAGATTCTACACTTTATTTTATTTGCCATAGGAACAGTCTCAAATATGAACTAAATATACAGAACATTATAAAAGCCTGTCGCACAATATGCTCATTATTTAAAATAACATTCGAATCTTAAAAATTTGATTTTAAAATAGAAATATTTCAAGGAATTATTTAAAATTTCTTACACAAAAAAAGATGCCAAAAAAGTTAATTTTGCTATTCTCCTTCCAACATGAGTTTCAAATCATATATTTTAACTAGGGGAAAAAAAAACAATTTCTTACATAGTACTTAGAAATTCTAAACACTTACCCCCAACACAGACACTTGAAGGACTCAATTCCAGGATTTCAGTACATGATTGAGCTAATATCTGAAAAAAAAACAGATAAAAAAAAAGGCTAAGCTACAAAACTAACTGTAACATGTGAATTCTGTTTGTTAACCACCTTGAGGCCATCTCGCTGGTTCAAAAGATGTCAGAGAAAACCCAATCCACCATTACACACAGAAAGTCTTTGGAAAAACAAGTGTTATCTTGGGATGTAATCTAACATTGTACATTGTAAAATCCATATTTGTTCAGAATAAATCTAGACCAAAAGAGAAAAAATGTGCCCTGCCTCAAAGTCCTTGGGTATGAACAGAGAATGAAAATTCCTGATATCAAAACCAATGCCAGCCTCCCCATGTCTGACAGAACCAAACAGCGAATCAAACTTCCTACTTAACACTGCTGTTTGTTATATTTTCTGTTTTGAAGTTTAAAGATTACCAATATATAACAGCTCCCTTACTCGACAATGTGTTCCTAGTCCATTTCCCAGGCTTAATTCCCAAAGGTGCAAATCCTCCTCACGTGTCTCAAATGACATACTTGCAGAACACAGACTCCTTGGGAAAACCAAGCATTAATTAGTCTCAAAAATTCAGTCTGTGTTCAAGCGTGCACCAGGCAGGGGAGCAGAGCAGCTCCACTTACTGGGCTCTGAGCTGCAGAAGCCACCACACAAGGCCCATGGCTACCAGGGAAAAACAAGACGAAGCAAGCTATGCTTGCTGGTCTCCACAGCACTGTCTCTATTTTTAGAACTCCCATGCCCAGCATTATCAAAGTCAGACAAAGTCCAGATGGTCTGCGAGCAGCATTCCTCCCTCTCCTGATGGAAGTTGAAGACAGATGAAGGACAGTGGTTTTCACATCCCCTGACTGCAACTAGACAGGACGGAAGTCCTGAGGCAACAAAAACACAAACATTTCCTGTGCTTCTTAATTACAGCGGAAATACAGACACTCCGCGTCTGAAATCACCTGTAAAATCATGGACCTCTCCCTGCAGAATGTGCCTCTGAATAGGAGGCAACATTTGAACTTTTGAAAGTTTTCTCCAAATGAATAAATACTACTTTTCACGTACCAATCAGAGTCTTCAGTGACTAGGAAGCAAATCTCATAAGATCTTACATTTGAAAAAAGAAACAAAGAAAAGAAAACTCATGGAGAGCAAAACTGGAGACCAATGATAAAAGCTAATAGAACCTCATGGATGGTGGAAATTCAAGCCAACAGCATGTTTAAATGTTTTCACAGAATCTGAGTAATAGGATTCTAAAGAAAATGGTAGAAAAGTTTCATGGGTTAAGTCTAACTTAAAAAACTTTCCAACTACTGAAAACAGGCATGGTTGATGTAGTTTAGGCTAGTGGGAGCAAGTTTTTAAAAATAGTGAGTCCTAAGTCAGCATCACCATGTGACATAATGTAGTTAAATTGACTCAGCATTAGCTTCCTGCTCCCAAGCTTGAACCTGATGTAAGAGTAGAACTTGCATCTATAAGAAGTTATCTTTTGAAAAATTACAACAGATTACATAGCAGAACTCCACTTCATGCTGGACGTACTGTTTGATACGTGCAATGCAACCTCTAACTGCTTATGTTGAAAAAAATGAACTAGAGGAAGCATCAAAAATGTTTCTCTATCCATCATATCAACAATCACATTAGGGCACAGATAAGTCAAGACAGCTTGTAAGAAAAAGTAACTACTAGCCCTTCTATAAATAATGAATTTCAGAAATACAGGATGATATAATTTGAAAGTATAAAAATGAAAAATTGGGAGCCCAAGATTATGGTACTTATAGGAATATCTCCAAATAAAACTGAAAGACATATGCATAAATCACATCACAGAAACAATAAATATAAAAAGGCAAGGTATCATGACTCCTTCAATGCACCATAATTTTTCCACCACTGATTTAAAGACACAGTGATACTCCTTAAGATTGATTGGTAAATAGAGAGATCAAAGCGTTAATTTATTCTCCAAGGTCAGTATTTCTCTGATACCAACTAGATAAGGACATAAAATAATAAAACACAAACACACATCCATGTACAGAGAGGGAGACAGAGAAAGAGAAACAGAAAGAGAAAGATCTATAGATCCGTTTCTCTGGTGAACAGAGACAAAATTCTTAAAAATCACACTCTTGTGAATATACTAAGAATCACACATATGGGGCTGGAAAGATGGCCCAGTGGTCACGAGTCATAACAGGAAGCTCAGGTTCGCAGCACCTACGTGTTGGCTCACAATCATCTACCAGTTCCAGCAAGTAAGATGCCCTCTTCTGGCCTCTGCAGGGCACCAGGCATATACATGTTACATATAATACATGTCACACATATTCATATGCATAAAATGAAAGTAAATTATTTTTTAAAATTTATAAAAACAGTCACACATCTATTATGACCAAGTAGGTCTTACCCCAGGTGAGGAATGAAAGGTTGGTTCAACACACTAAGGCAACAGACGAGACTTAAAAGACAAAAATAACATCATCATTATCTCAATAGATGTAGAAAGACCTTTGACAAAGTTCAACATCCCTCCTGATAAAAGCCCTTAAAAATAGGAATAAAAAGAATATATTAAAGATTATATACAATAATTTTGCATGCAAAATAATATTAAATGGAGAAAAACTGAAAACATTTCCTTGATATCAGGAATGAGACAAGAGGGTCCACTCTCATTGTTCTTATTCAATATAGTTTTTGAAGTCTTAACTAGAGCAAAAATGTAAGAGAAAGAAACTAAAATGAATACAGATAGGAGAGGAAGAAGTCAAGGTGTCCCTATTTGCAGATGAGAACACTTGGATCTCATAAACACTTTCAGAAGCATCTCGTTGTATAAAGTGAACACAGACCACTCAGTAACCTTTCTGTAATGCAAACCAAAGCATTCCCAAGATCCAAGCAAGGAAAGGATTGTATTCACAATAGCTTCAGGCACTTAGCCAAAGAGATGAAAGACCTCTGTGTTAGAACTGAAGAAGTGAATCGAAGACACTTTCCAGGCCTCCTGTGTTCAAGGGTAGGAAGAAGACATTGGGAAAATGGCTATCTAGCCAAAAGCAATCTGAAGATTAAAAATACACCCCATCAAATCCTAACAAAATTCTTCACAGGACTAGGAAAAGTAATTCTGAAATTCCCGTGGAAGCACAAAATTCGCGACTATCACAATGCTTATTGGACAACACAATACTGAAGGTATCACTATATTCTCACTCAAGACTCCTCTATACTACAGAGCCATGGCAGCTAAAACAGCATCATAGTAACATAAAGAAAGACATATGCAAACACCAGGATAAAAGATACAGAAATCGTGCAGAAATGTAGTCACCTTTTTTTTTGATAAAGATATTAAAGTATATTTGGGAAAGTGGCAGACTGTTCAACAAATGATGCTGGGGAAACTGAAGATCTATCTTATTATCTGTTCTTATATAGGAATGGGACTCAGTCACTATCTTTCACACTGTACAAACATCAATTTAAAGTTAACCAAAGACTTTAATTTAATACCTGAATCCTTGAAACTGCTAGAAGAAACACCAATAAAGAGCATAGACAAGGTCTTTCTGAAAAAATAATCTAACAGCCCAGAAAATAACTCAAAGAATTGGTAAATGGGATTCTAAGACATTAAAAAAAGCTTCTAACAACCCAGAAAATAACTCTAAGAGTTGGTAAATGGGATTCTAAAAAATTAAAAAGCTCCTGTACAACCAGAAAAATCATCACCAGAATGAGAAAAAAATCTTCATAAACTACACAGCTCCCACAGGATTAGTATCCAGGCTATTGAAAGTATTTAAAAATTGAATACCAATATTACCAAGTCATTCATTCAGTGAATGAAGGACTTGAGCTAGAGATGGAATAAACAGTTCAAAAGTAAAACTAGAAGTGGCCAGTAAATGCGAAGAGGACTCAGCACCCTTAGCCATCATGGAAATGTAAATTAAAAGCAGTTTAAAGTCCATCTCCCTGCAGTTAGATCAGCAGACATCAAGCACATAAGGAACAAGCAATAGCGAGGATGTAGAGAAAGAACAATGACCTGCTGTCAAGCTATTTCCCTTTACTTTAGCTGACAAGCACATCTTCTCTGTTGCTGTCACTGCTGATGCTGTTTATGTTTTATTCCTTCACTGACATCAGAATGCCGCTTCTCTGGGCTCTATAGCACACACACACACACACACACACACACACACGCACATACACACATAATGATATGTTAAAATGTTTTCTTAAGAAAACAAACTGCCACATGAACAGGCCATACTACTCCCGGGTATATACTTGAAGAACTCTAAGTCACCATACTTGAAGACATTTGTGTGTCTATGGTTGTTCGTTCACTATCCACAATAGCGAAGACATGGCGCGAGCTAGATGCACATCAGCAGACCGAATGAGTGAAGGAAATGTGATAGACACATGCAGAGTGGAACCTGACTTAGCTGTAATCAAATGAATGCAGGCTGAAGAGAGATGGTTCAGAGGTTGGAAGTACATACTGCGCCTGCAGAGGATGAGAGTTCAGTTCCCTACACCCATGCTAGGCTGCTCACAACTGCCTGTCACTCCATATCTTGGGGCGGGGAGGGGGTGCTCAATGCATCTGGGCTTCACCAACAACTGCGCTCTCGTGCATATTTCCACATATATAGCTAAAAATAAATACTCCATAAAAAGTCAATCTTAAAAGGGGAAAAAAGAGAATGATATTTTTGGAAGATTTACAGAACTGGAGATGGTGTTAAATGACAGAAGCAAGACTCAGAAAGATGAATACCGTGTCTTCTCTCAGGGGTGGATTTAGATGTGTGTGTGTGTGTGTGTGTGTGTGTGTGTGTGTGTATGTGCCAAGTGTCCTGTTGAGCTGAGGGCTGGTCTTTCGCTGCTCTTTCTCTTAACTTCTTTCCTTCGTCATTTTGTGAACCACACAGCCTCCAAGACCCTAAAATACATCTGCTCCCACAGAATACAGGTTGAGTGGAGGATGAAGATGTAAAATTCCAGGAGGCAGAGCTCATGGAGGAGTCGCTATTGGTGCACACAGCTCCATTTGTTACTCTTGTGTTTATAAGCTTGTGAAAAATTACAATGGGAAACAGACTGACAAAGAGGATTTTATAAAAACTCTCTATTCCTGTATATTATTCCAAACTGTTAATCAAATGCCTTTGTTGAAACTCTCTCCTTTTTAATATTTGTTTGAGTGCCTTCCCAATGACAATTTAAAATTGACAGTTTTTTAAGTGTCTTTCTAGTAACATAAAAAATTCAAAGTCATCTTTTCTTAGTTGTATGGTATAATGAATTTTCTGATAGATTTAAGAACCGGGCATGGTGGTTTACCTCTTTAATCCTAGCACTTGGGAGGCAGAGGCAAACAGATCTCTGAGTTCAAGGCCATCCTGGCCCAGACAGCTAGAACTACACAGAGAAACCGTGTCTCAAAAATAGATGATAGATAGATAGATAGATAGATAGATAGATAGATCGATAGATAGATAGACAGAGAGATAAGAAATTACTGTTGGACTAATTACCATGTCCTTACAAATAGCAATTGCTGAATTTCTGTTGTCTCTAACTAGTTTCACAAAAAAATTAAACATATCACTAGTACAGTTCAGAAGTCTGAATGTGCTGAAGCATTTATGAAATTGCAAACACTGATTTTATGGAACTTCTCTATTTGATGAGGGCAAAGGGAAGACTCAGATAAGGATGTCGAGTCTCTGCTCTGGGTTAGCTCTGGGTTAGCAGCAAGGCTGGGTGTAGTGGGGAGAGGCAGCTGTGGCAGCTGCCTGCTGGCCTCCTTGAGGGCACAGATGTTTGGCTTGAGACGGAAGTCGATGTCACTGCTGTCCCTTCTCTGCAGCCCAACTTGAATGTGGATTCAGAATGGTGTTTCTTCCTGGGTAATACAAGCATGTTCCAAATTAATGTAGATTAAATCTCATCTGACTCATGTAGTGTCAAGCTGCACATATTCACTATAGACCAGGTTCTTCACTAGCTAACAAAGGGCAGATAAGTCCTCTGCAAGCAGCTCTGGCACAGAACTGGAGAATGGGAGCCAGGTCTACGTCAGGCCCAGCTATTCCAGGAATTCCTCTGTCTACAATGAGTGCATTATGTCGCCTTCATTTGACACTCAAGTCTTTAGAGCTGCTGATTAGCAACCAAGCACAATGACACTGTTGTCAAGGAACCATCACTTGTCAGTAAAAATAGATTTTATGATATATTTAAAGCATGGCTCATGTATCTGGGCTTTTGTAAGTTTTGATTGAGATCATATAACCTCCTGAAAGAGTCTACACATTGGAGGTGAGTTGTGGTATGCAGTAGGACACACATAAGGAAAATAAAAGTAATATCATGAACTGAAAACTGCATATGATAAAGAAAAAGGGTTTTTCTGGAATCACGAACAACATAGAGTTGTTTAGTCAAAAGGTATGCTTGGGATACAGCCATGATAAACATTTAACTTTGTATAAATTAAATGGAGCAATTTATTTACAATCTATGGTGTCTTCAAAATTTATGATAACCATCATAGTTCAGAGTACTATGATTTGAATATCAAATATCCAGTTTGAAAAAAAAAAACAAAATCATAAACTCTCAACAACTAGTATTAGCCAAGACATTTAAAATGCTATATATTTTTATTTCTAAATAGCCTATTCCATTAAAATGTAGCAAATAATTTTAAATGAATAGGATCAACATATGTTTAAATTGCAACCTAATAACAAGTATATGGAACATTTTGTTACAAATATCACTTGCTCAATTAGTACTAATTAAATTTGACTTAAAAGCAAATATAGGGCTGGGCATGTAGTTCGGGGTTATCCAAATAAAAAGCACAGGCATCCTGAAGATAAGACAAAGAAGTGAATACAGAGTTTCTTAGTTTGCTTTCTATTCTTGTAATAAAAACTGACCAAAAGTACTTGAGAAAGATAGGGTTTATTACATTTCACACTCTTGTAGTAGGAGAGAGCTTCTTGTTGTTTCCCGGCTGCTTAGCCCTGAAATACTCACATAGAAACTATACTATTAAATCACTGCTGGAACCATTAACTCTAGCCTCTTATTGGCTAACTCTTATATATTAATTTAACCCATTTCTATTAATCTGTGTATGGTTACATGGCTGTGGCTTACTGGCTAAAGTTCCTGTGTCTGTCTTTGCTGCGCTACATAACGTCTCTCTGACTCCACCTCCTTTCTCCCAGCATTCCTTTGGTTTTCCACATCTAGCTCTATTCCCCTATAGCTCTGCTACAGGCCCAAAGCTGTTCCTTTAGTAACCAATGATATTCACAGGATACAGAGGGGAATCCCACATCACACCTCGCAATCTATCATGAAGGGAAGTCAGGGCAAGAACCTGGTTGTGGACACAGAACCAGAGACCATAGAGGGATGGTGTTTCCTGGCTTCCTTTCCACAGCTCATTGAAGTTGCCTGTATAGAACCCAGACCCACAAACCTGCCCAGGAGTGGTACCACCCACAACGGGCTGGACGCTCCCACATCTATTATTTATGAAGAAAATGCCTCACAGGTTTTCAGTAGGCCAGGATGGAGGCAGTTCTCAATCATGGCCCCTCTTCCCAGATGACTCTAGTTTGTGCCAGGCTGAATTATACCTAGCTAGTAGAGTTTAATGTTGAGCTACTTAAATTAATCAAATCATGTTAAGTCAGCTACAATGAAAATTTATTTGTCTGAATCTAAATTTTTAATCAGTAGTGTTCATGAGGCAGGGGGCCAAACACAAAACAATAAAGACAAAAAGAATAAAAAAAGAAAATTAAAATCATAAACTTAATCTAATATTATCTTTTAAAGAGGGTTTTTGATGAAGGATGTATAAAAGAGAAAAAGGATATTCAATTCTATTTGCATGACTTTCTATGAGTGTGGTTTTGAGGGTATTGTTTTCTTTGTTGCTCTTTGTTTGTTCTGAGACAAGATCTCCTGTAGCCCAAGTTAGGTTATGGAGCCAAAAATGACCTTGAACTGCTGAATGTTCTAGACCAACCGCCAAGTTCTGGGAATACAAGTATGTACCACCAACCACAGCTTCATGAGTTATTTTTTATAACAGTGTGTGTGTGTGTGTGTGTGTGTGTGTGTGTGTGTGTGTGTGTTTTCACATGGGTACCCTCAGAGATCAGAAGAGGGTATCAGCTTACTGGCCACAGTGAATGGCCAAATATGGATGCTAGGAACCAAATCCTAGCCCTCTGAAAGAGCAGCAAGCACCATCTTAACCAAGTCATTTTTCCATGCCTACATTTTTAAATATCACTTCCAAATAGTCAGGCTTTTCCTCCAAAATAGATTGTTTCATTAGATTTAGATTCATGTGTTCATCACATTAATCTCCAACATGGTTACAGTTCTATTAAACACCCTAAAAGGCTATCTAACTGATTTGGATAGAACACACTGACAGAGGATTACCACAGATAATTGACCACTACTCTAGCCATGTCCTTGACAGAGGAAAACTCCTTGTGTCACTGGTACATGGTGTGCCAGAAAAGGTAAGGGTAATAAGAGTGTTTAAAGAAAACATCTTAACCTTCCGACTCACTGAGCAGGTGGAAGGGTATAGGAATGACTCCCAATACAAAACATTTAAATTTCATGTCTTGTAAGAGGGGGGAAAAATCACTGAATGGTTGTAGCTTTAAAGTTCCAGTAAATAGCCAGAACCTGGAAACAACCCAGATGCCCCTCAATAGAAGAATGGATGAAGAAAGTGTGGAATATATATGCATTAGAGTACTACTCAG
>LOEQ01004112.1:373555-389388 GCA_001685075.1 Bramus lutescens | reverse complement strand
CCCTGACTGCTCTTTGGACTGGAGAGGGAAGGGGAGGGGGAGTGGAGGGAGGGGAGGGAAATGGGAGGAGGGGGCAGAGGTGGAAATTTTTAATAATAATAATAATAAAATAAAGTTCCAGGAATATACAAAAAGCCAGAGCCCCACCCAGAACGTCACTCATGCTCTTTGCCCTGTGCCCTTTAGGATCTAGAGATGTGCTTAAGGCTTTCTCTGTGGTTGCCAAGTGTCCCTACCAAATACACGTTCTCTAAGAGGTAACATTTCAATTAAAAGCAATGTTATTTACAACGTCCTGCTTCAAGTGATTTAGAGATGTTGTGGAATGTTAGCTTAACATGTGTTACATTCCTTTATGCTGTGGAATAGGTGTTAAATGATACAAAGATGTGTTGCATTCTTTTACGCGACATTTATTTAACAGCTGTAAAGCTGTTGCTTTGCCGATCTAAAGCAACTGATTGGTCTAATAAAGAACTGAATGGCCAATAGCTAAACAGAAGAGAGAAATAGGTGGGGCTGCCAGGCAGAGAGAATAAATAAGAAAGGGGAAAAAGGAAACCAGGGCTCAGCCACCCCGCCACACAGCCAACTAAGGAGTCAGAAGTTAAGAAAGGTAGATAGAATAGAGAAAGGCAAAAGCCCAGAGGCAAAAGGTAAATGGGATAATTTAAAAAGAAAGCCAAGCTAAGGCTGGGCATTCTGAGAAAGAAGAGTCTCTGTGTGTTTATTTGGGAGCTGGGTAGCAGTCCCCAAAGAACAAAGAGCAAAAATAACCAACTACATAGAGATGTTTGGCCCTTGAGAATACCGATTACTCATGAGAGCATACAACATTCTAACCTGTTTCCCAACATGGATGTCACCCAGTAACAAAAGCTTGAATGACAAATTCCTAACTCTTTACCTGAGTAATGTAGGCTAGAATCACTGTCTCTGCCAGATCTCAACCTGTGCTTTGTAAACATCCTATAAACTGTCATGCCCCTGCAGACCCGACACGTTGGGGCTTTTCCGTCTCTCACTGGTTCACGCCTGTTCTCTAGCATGCAGGTTCTTCTTGATAAACTGTCTCTACTTCTATTTCTGATCATGTTCCCTCGGTTGCACTGGGACATAAGAAAACATGAATACTTAAGTAGGTGCCCTGGGACACCTACCCGGGTCTTAGTTGCAGCTGCAGTGATACTGTCCGTACAGTATAAGCCCAAATACCAAAGGTCACGTGACATGAAGTCCTGCACACCTCATAGCTGCAGTTTTAAACCAAAGCGCTTATTCGGCTCTCCCATTTCCCCAAGGCACAGGAAACAGAGAACAGGGTGGTACTTAGAAACAGAATTTTCTTTCCCTTCATTTCCTTTCTGTGGGTAAACATACAAACTCAGAATCATCACCAAATTCAACCTTGATGAATCAATGACTTTCAACTGATTTCTCATCCATTTTTCACAGTAGTGTATAAATTATTTCTTACTACCCAGAATTGCCCATTGTCATGTTTTCTTCACAGAGAGTGTTATCTATATTTGCTCCATCTGATTTTACATGAATACGGACTGGTAAATAAAGTGTTTTCTGCCAGATACTGATAGAAGTTTAATTAGTTCATTTCTCAAGTAGATAAGCCTTAGAAATAAGGAAGTTTGACAAGTTTGGGAGACACATCCATCCTCATAACCAGAACACAGGAAAGTGTTGAACTGAGTGCTCAGAAAACACAAAAGTGTTGAACTGAGTTAAGAACGTCTTTTAAGTCAGCATGGAGCTATGGACGCACAGCAATGGTAGAGCACTCGCTACAGTGCTTGAGAGGGCACACTTACACACACAGAGACACATGCACACAAGCACGTATACACATGCAGACACACTCATACACAAACACACATATATGCACCCACACATGTACACAAATACACGCATGCATACAAGGACATACAAATACACATGTGCACACAAGGACGAACAAATACATACATGCACACACACAAACACACACACACACGAAATCAGGATTTGGGGAAAAACAGTATATAACTGAGAAATCTCACACTTTGGCACCATAGTTTATCCTCTATAGTACGTTGATCATCCATTTTTGCCATTTTCTCTGCCTTCTTCCTGACTTTCTACTCAATTCAATCTGCTCCCAAGGACTGATGGTCCTGTGGGCCTCAGGGGAGAGCTTTGCAAGCTTTAGAGTCTGAGCTGACCCCAGAGCCCATATAAAAAGCCAAGCGCTATGGTGGCTGAAGATGCTGAGGATGGTGAGGTAGGAGACAGGAACAGGTAGACACCTGCAGCCCCCGACCATGAATCCTAGTGTAGTTCAAGTTCTAGGCCAATGAGAGGCACTTTGTCAAACACATAGATGGTGAACATCAAGACTCATGTTGTCTTCTGATCCCCATAGGCACGGGCAGCACATATATAAGCACACATGAACAAGCACACATACACCACAAAATACAACAAAAACCTAGGTAGCCCTTACAGGTTAGTGTTAACAAATAGAACATTGGCATTTAAATTTTCTTTTGATTATCTAATGCCACGGGTTTAGTTTTTGCACTCAATGTCATAAAGCTGTAGTAATTCAAAGTGGATTTGGTTTCTTTAAGCAATAATTCCAACCAAATTATTTCTTAAAGAAAATGTTGAGTGAGTAATCTTAAATGTCAAAGCATAAGTTTGGTTAATAAAATGATCAATTTAAAGTAATTTCTTCATGTTCATCCATAGGTAAAGAGAATTTAGAATAAATGTGTGAACAGTTTAATCATGGTCAAATGTTCTGGTAGACTGTACTATTTGCTGCCCCCCCCCATGAACATCTTGTTGTCTTCTTTTTCTATGGATAAAGCCTGAAGAAAGTGTCTCCTATTCCAAACAGCCCTTGTGAGGTTACTAGGGATCATGATAGTTCCCTATTGACTTGCACCTAAGGTCATAGGGACAAAGGTGAATATTGCCCTATGATGTCTTAATGATGCTGACATGACATCATGTCTCAGTTGACGAGACTCTGAGCTCTGATCCTGGGATCTGACTGCTGTCAGTGGTGACTACTTTCCAATAGGTTTGCTGGCCAAAGACAATCATTGCCACCTTCTGCAAGTCCTACACTCTACCACTCCTCTACGGAAGAGAGAACAAAACAATAAAGCCATGGAAAATATTTACCAAGCTGGATCCAGCTACCCCTCAGGAAGTTTCCGGCTCTCGATGATGCAGTTTTATAGATTAACATTTTTTTCACTCTTAAACTAGTAATAAATTCTTATCGTGTGTGACCTGAAGAGTCCTAATGGAGTACAGCATGAATAATATGGTAAAATCAGAGTTACTGGACTCAAAGTTGACTTTGAAAGTTCAAATACTGCATAACTATCCAGACTAATGAGGAGTTGGTTTTTCTGTAGGCTCTAAGTTCTACAATAGCTGGAGTGATTTGAGGTTTATTCTGCACCTAGATTCCTTAGAGCCACGAAAGGGAATAGGCATGCATTGGCAGAGACTGGAGAATGAAAGCAAAGGACGTTAACAGTAAGGTGTAGACTGCTTAGTGTTTTCCCTTGTGTATATTTAGTGCACTCTATGTTATTTATCTTGTTTTATTAATTTAGCATTTCTGAAAGAAAGAAAAAGCAACCCCACATTTCAAATTGTCTGTTAATTCCAACACATCCATGTTATAGCTCTTCATCCTCAAGTGGTATCTCTTCTTTCATTGACAGGTACGATATCCTAATGACAAGAATCCCTTTTACTTACCTTAATGGCTGGAGCATAATAAAACCTAAGAAACTTTTGTGACTTTAGATAAGAATAAAAGTGGGGGTGAGACTGTGCTCTAATCTTAGGTTATCACATTGTAGCGTCTAACCAGCACCCTAAAAACTGGTCCCAGGTTTGAATAAATCTTGTCAGTTTGGTTTTTTTGTTGTTGTTGTTTTTCTCAAGACTATATCTTTACAGTTGTTCAAGCCTTCAGCTATTCATCAATGATGATTTTATAAGTACAGGTTTCCTCACCTGAGATGCTCATTACAGTAATTTGGTGAACAGTTACCAGGCCCCAGCTAGTCCCTTTGCCAAGAGAGAAATGCGTTTGCAGTATCTCTGCATTCTATTATAACATAGTTTTAAGTCCACTCAGATTTTCTTCAAACAAAACAACAATGAACATGACTAAGAACAATTTAGCTCCAGATGCAATGTTTATATCCCCAACACTATGAATGAAGTGACCTTTTAAACCTATGTTGTATGGTCTTCCTAGAAAGCATCTATTGCAATGTCACTTGAACATACACAGCCTGGGATCATTCCCTTCTTATTATGCACCTGTACTTTATGGTAGATCTTTTTCCAAACAAACTTCTCACTAATTACAGCCACCCTGAATGTAGTGTTCTATAGTTTTGGATCACAGTTATACTATGAAGCCAATTTCATGATGGATTCATCTCATTCTGCTTAATCTTTTCCAAGACACTCTTATTAAAAACAAAACTTGTGCAAATAATTCCAAGTAGTGAAGCATCCATGGTCCTATTTTGAAAAATAAAAGTCAGGGAGTTTCCACAGAGCATCTGTAGCTGTGCTCTTTTGAGACTGCTCACCAGTCTGTGGGTTTGCTCTCTTTTTCCCTTTTCTTCCGCAGCAATTGTGCAATGAATCACTGACCCTGAACCATGGGATACTCACAAGTCTGCCTGTTTTCAGTAATGCCAATACAATCTCATTTTCAAATATGAATCTTGTCATCATTTCTTCAGGAAACCAAAATTAATTTTAAGGACTCCAGTTTTTTTTTAATCGCCTGAAGTTTAGAAAAAAAATAGAAATTTATGTTTGTGCTTGTAGTCAATATGGTGGGAGAAATAACAAAAGGAAGTATAATGACTCAAATTTAAAAATTTTCCAACCTTAACCTTTAACTTGTCCTCCAATTTTCTATGGGACATCCCCCCTGGGTTTTCTTCTCTCAAAGTCAATTGGATTCCCATCTCTCTGCTGAGATCTTCCTCGTCACCCACTAAACTTCTGCCCACTCTGTATAGAAGTTCTCACTCTGCCTTCATCTCGCTATCCATCTTAGGAACCAAATGCAAATATTTAGCTCCCTTTTTCGCTCCTTTAGTCCTGAGGCCCAGTGATCTCTCAGGTTTTAGTACCTTTTACACTATCCAAATTCACTATTGTATTACCAGCCTATTACAGAAAACAAGGCATCAGCGCCAGTACCACCCCTATGTCTAGGCATTCACGCAGCACAAAGTAAAAATTATACAACTGAAGGTTCAGGCTCACCCCATTCTTGACTTCATTCTGGGCAGGGAAAAGAACCTGTCAGTTAGGTGCTTCCCTGGTGAGGTCCTTGACTGAGTTTTATTCTGAACAAATAAAAAATATCCTGCCTCAGGGAACTATGATTCTTTGAGTATAATCTTTTCTTTTGATATCTGGCTCTAAGTATCACTGGAAAAGAAGACTCTTTCAAAATAAACTGTGCCCTTTTATAAATGTGGGGTACTAAAATTTTACATAACTTTTAACATAGGAAATTCAGATTTCATTACCCAGTTTGGGACTGAGTTCGTATCCTGTGACCTGAAGATTTGTAAGCAGTATCTGGTCAAACACTTGACATTGATTGTCATATCATCTAGAAATCCTTGTTATGACCCAACTACTGAATTCAATCCCTATACAATTATGTGAATCTAATCCCCATACAGTTATGTCCTGTTATCCCTAAGACTTTGGCATACACACACTGCTGAACATCTTTCCCTGTGGCTTCCCTCATAGATGGATCAATTGCTGCATCTTATATGGTTATTGATCTCTGCTCCTAGCTTCCCACCAAGTGTTTTCAAGTCCAACACCTCTGCCCTGGAACATTTTGAACCATCTAATGAAATACAATTCATCACTTCCATTTCATTGGTGAAATTTAAAACTCAGAGGAATTACACTACAGGATATAGTCCAAGTCACATGGCTCCATAGCAGCAGGTTGGAAGTCATACCTGGTCCTCCTACTGCCAACCTCAGACTGTCTCCACCCCTTTACCATCCTAAGAGTCATGACTCCATTCTATAAATCTCCCTACCCATTACTATGTGTTGTTCTTCCTCCTAAATCTTTATGACCATCATACAAATGTCAGGCTCTAAGGTTACCTTCCACTTTTTTAGGAAATGAAACCCACCCACGTATGAATAAATACACATAATCTTAGTCAATGCTACCTGCCAATATTTATTCTTTAAATCACTGAGCTCAGGCCATTCTAGTCAACAGTGCTTTGCTGATAACTACACCTACTCCACCGGTCGGTCAGAGCCCCATTCAAATCCCACCATGAAAAACCTTCAATAGCTTCACATATCCAAACCAAGCCCATCTTCATATCAATTTACATCCTGTCCAGATTAGCATTTGATGGCAACTGTGATCTTAGTTCCTTTTGAATCCACTGAGGTGAGGACAACTCCCCTCCTCTCACTTATCGGAAAGACTTAAATGTTCTTAATGATTCCATCTGCTTTGTTTTACTGAAGTACATTACAGAGAACAATTCCAGTCATTGGTTTGGCAAAGCATAATGAATAGGATAATATCTCCTATTTGTTCTCCTTCTGAAAGATAAGCTATATTCATTTTAAATAAAAAAAAATAAATGTTTCCAACAAGGCTATGGTGTGTAAGTATAAAGTATTATTCAAGTTGAGCAGAAAACAAGGGAAGCTTCTGTCCTGAAAAAGAATGAAGTGGTGGAATTGTGTCTCATTTCTACAAAGAAGTGCACAAGGCCCAACCTGTCATCACAGAGAGAAACACTTCAGCATGGCTGAGTCCAGACTGCTGTAGGTCTCCAGCTTCCACCTGTAGACGGACAAGGTTTTCTGAGAGGCCTCTTGCTTGGGGCAACAAAACAACTGGAGCTGAGCTGTGCTGTGACACAGCTCCTGATTGCACCCTTCAGATGAAATGAAAGTGGGTTTGCAAAATGTGGGCCTAAGATATGTGACTCCTTCTAGTTCCCTGTTGATTCTTTTTACGTTACTTATTCACGATAACATCCACCAAGAGCTTCAATGCAGACAAGTTGCAGTGTACTTAAATCCTATCCTAAAGTTGGCCTGAGGGGAAAAATAACTGCATTTCTAACCCACAAACATAGTTTGGGAACTAGGTTGTCGTCTAGAAGATTCTAAGTTGAGCTCCATAGACATAGAACAACCACAACAAAATCAAAGAACATAATAACCCAGGGAGGTCTTTACATGCACATCCCTAAGAGCAATAAAACTCTATCAAAAATACACACCACCACTGACCTGTTTATTGGAAGTCAATTACTTATCCTTCCCCAGGATCTTAAATTTTATAACATTTTATTATTTACCCTGAACTTAGCCATAAAATTTAACTATTTTTCACTCGGCAATTTTCCCTAAAAATCACAACTAATAATCTTGCTAAAATCCTGCAATGATTTAATCTCTGTTCTATTCTGCATTTACATTTGGGATGTCCACTAGATGTGACTGAACCAAATTATGTGTCTTCTCTAAAAACTCTATTAGTTTGTGGAAAAACAAAGCCAATAAATCTCACCCTGTCATTCTGAGGAGCATGATCTTTAAAGAGAAATTTAAAATGCCAGAAGCAACTGCTGGCAGTGAGATACTTTTCCCTTTCCTAAACGCCTAAAGATTAAAGCAAAAGATTTTGCTTAGAGAATATATATTCACTTGCAGTTTAGGGCGATGTTTACCAAATATCATAAATACTTAATAGCAACTGTTCCTAGTGCTTCTAGCAAAAGGCAGTAAAAGGAAACATAAACCTCTCCAGCAGGAGCCAAGAATTCAACTCCAAATTTCATTCCTCGCCTTCCCCGCCAGACCCCGCTCAGGAGAGCCCAGAGTCTAACAGTCACCAGGGAAGACGCTGCTGAATCCCAAACAGAAATGTTATGTGCTCCAGGGAAACTATTAATCACTGAAATGGGAAGACCAACTGCCATCAAATCTTCAGCCGCTGGATCAAGCTGCCTGACTAATCCATACGCAGGCTTGGAGGAGGCAGTCATCACACATTCCAATCAAATTTTTTATTTGCCACTTCTCCTATAAAGCCTGGAGAAACTCTCAAGGTCTAAGATGGTTAACTCCCACACCAAAAGGATAGAGATATCGGACAGAGTTTGTGAAAATCTTAAACTAGAAATCGCCTTCCCAGGATCGGGAACCACATGTGAAAGACAGTGTTAAATTTCGTGGACAGAGAAGTCTGGAGCTTTAGAATTACTTCATGTTGGCAGCAACAAACGAAGTTCACTCTCCTTTCTCTAAACACTGCATGTAATGTTTTCAGCCTTCCAGACCTCAGAGGTGTACTCACAGAATTGATGATCCCTTTAAGAGCTTGAAATCCACCTTTAACAGGGAAAACTTGGTCCTTGGAGTCAGCAATTCTTTCCAGCTTTAGAAAGAAAATGAAAGCTTAAGAGGTAGTTGAGACACATAAGTCTTTACAAATTCACATGGGAAACTACTTGGGTCAAAGTCTTCAGAAAAATTACTGGCTATGAATCACTCTGTGATATTTTATAATTGTTTTAATGGTCAATGTATATATATATATATATACATGTATGTATATATATACACACACACACACACAAACATACACACAAGAGGGTGATATGTAACTATAAAATACAATTAAAATTCAAGGCCAGGAACTGATGATGAAGAGGTGAAGAGACCAATTTTCTTCCAAAGATGCCACCATGAAATGAACTAAGGTTAATGGCTACATAGTCAAAGCAACATGGAGGTGGTCTAATTGCTGTTAATGGCAAGAGATTCTGGAATTTTAGGCATTACACAAAAAATTTAAGTGTACAGTTATATAAATGTAAATAAAAAGATAGATTTATATGAAAAATAACCTTAATGATTTCTAAGTGGGCTCTTCAAATTGCTGCAAATAAGAATTCTATCTACAGCAATCATCATAGTCTTGCCGATTAAGATAAAGGGACATTTACATAGCATTAATCTAAACATTTATCTCCTTTTAAGACCCATACCAAATAAATAGTCAAGAATTTTTTTTGAGTTTTATTCTCCATAACAAAACCTGTAAACATTCTGACATTTTAGGAGAGCTCAAACATGTATCATTTTATGTAAACTCTTTGCAAGTCACAACAGAAAAGTTCTTTTAACTCTCTTTAATGCAAGTTAGTGAGTTACAGTTTACAGATCTGGTGTAACTCACCTGAGCTTGTTCAAAATCAAGGACCCCAACACAATAAACACTAGCACCAAGTGACCTGGACTTCTTTGCCTATGAAGAAACAAAAATAGGAAAGGGAAGGAGGGGAGGAGAGACAGAGGGAGGGATGAAAGGTATAAGGGATGGAGGAGAGAGATATTCAAATAAGTTATATGTTGTGAGATAATGCTCTTGTACACTGCAAAGATTTGTCACTTATATTGGTTTAATAAAAAGCTGATTGAGCAGAAAAGAAGTGTAGGTGGGGTGACCAGACTAGGAGAATTTTGGGAAGAGAAAAGGCAGAGACCCAGTCAGCATCCAGAAGCGGAGGAAAGAAGATGAAAATGACTTACTGAAAAAGATACAAAGCCACCTGGCTAGTCATAGATAAGAATTGTGGGTTAATTTAAGTTGTAAGAGCTAGTTAATAATAAGCCTGAGCTAATAGGCCAGTTTATAATTAGTATAAACCTCTGTGTATTACTTGGGGACTGAACAGCTGTGGGACTGGGTGAAACAAAAAAAATCCACCTACGCTATATGTGCACACAGCTAAGTGCAACAGTGGGTGTAGACAGCTGCTCCTGCTCAGCACTCACCTCACTCTCTGCATACGATGGTACCAAGCCATCCAGCTTACCGTCTGTCAAGGCAATTATGATACTGGAGGCTTTCAAGCCTCCTGCATTTTGAATTTGTTCATTTGCCTGAAAATAAAAAGTAATTATACGACTAACCATTTAATTTTAATTTTTTTCCTTTTTCCTTTTTTTTTTATTTTAAGATAGGGTTTCTCTGTATAGCTCTGGCTGTCCTCGAACTCTCTCTGTAGACCAGGCTGGCCTTAAACTATCTGCCTCCTCTGCCTCCCAAGTGGGGAGAGTAAAGGTGTGCACCACCACCACCCAGCACAATTCTAACTTTTAGCCAGCATGGGCAATAGAGCTGAATTTGTATGTCTGACAAAATAAAGATATTAAGGATGACAAAATAATACATATACATTTATATGTACTAGTTGATTAAGTCAGATATTTATGTTAGCATTTTTATTTGAAATATGTAGATATTTATGTAACAGGTATATAGATATAGATAAAAATACGTATCACTGGGTTTCTGTGATACAGATTTTTATACTTATGACTGATTAATTTGAATATAACCCCAGAGGAAGGCAGAAAATTTGTTAAGAAGACAAAATGCATACAAACTTTACTTATCAACACTCACAATAAGTGGTTTTTTTTTTTTACCAGTCTCATGTCTAGGATGACTAAACCATCAGAAAAGTAGACATAAATATGTCAAGGAATTTTAATTATATAATAAAAAGCCACTCTCTCATAGTTACAAATATAAAATAACTTACAAGCTTTAGTCCTTCATGGATATATGTCTCTCCAACTGGCTTAACAGCTTTTAAATCCTCCAGTCCTTTACTAATTTTGTATCTGAAAAAGGAAAAAGGAAATTGAGCAAAGACCATAATGAAGACTTTCTGAATAACTGAAGTCCCCACTAGTAAGAAAAAAGGAATGGATGTAGGCTTCAAGAGCAGACTGCTCCTCATACTTTCAGTTATGTTAGGGGCATGTGCTGAATTTTAAACACACAATGGTAGACACCAAATATGTCATAGAATCAAAGCGAATCATATACATTATGAGTCATGCACAGATACCTTTGCTCACACTTGCTTCATCGAGTGCTAAGAAGTTCAGTGTGCTCCTCTCATACAAACAAATGCAAAAAGAAATATTTCAGCCTCTCGGAAAAGCTTCTAGATGCTCTCACCCCATCTCACTGAAAGGGAGCATTGCCTTCCTGCCTTACAGATTCTTACAGACTCTAAAGACTAATATTAACCCTTGCACACAGAAAGCAAGATTTCCTGCTTCAGTCTCACCAAGTCTTAAGTACCCGGATTTCATTCTTAGAGGACCTAGACACTCTTTGTATTCCAGCATATTCTCTAGGATATAGTTTAGACTTACTACAAATTTGGTGAATGAATGAATGGGTGAATGGATGAATGGGAAATGGATGAATGGGAGAATGGATGGATGGGAGAATGGATGGATGGGAGAATAAATGAATGGGTGAAGATGGATACTAAAAAGAAATCCCACACTAGCTCACAATTGAGTATAATAATGAGTTATTTATTTAGGGATAGACTCACAGATCACATTCCTCTGCATGAACGGGGAGCAGGAACAGAATCCAGCAGTCAGAAGAGAGAGGGAACGCGCCCTTTACATCAGCATTTATAGTATAAGAGGCCATGCCCAACTGGGCAGGTAACTTAAAGGATTAAATCCTGGCTGAGGATTTCCTACAGGAAATGGAAGAATGGATGGGTGGGAGAAGGGATGGGTGGATATATAAATGGCTGGACGGACAAGAGGGCAATGAATTCTTGTTACAGAAAAAGTGGATAAGAAAGACCAAAAAGCAAAGAAGTGTCTTTTTCTCCTTTTCTCCTCCTCCTCTTATTCTTAAGACATGGTCTCACTATGTATCCCTGACAGACCTAGATTTTATTGTGTAGAACATGCTAGACTGAAACTCACAGAGACCCACCTACTTCTGCCTCTAGAGTGCTGGATTAAAGGCGTGCATCACCACGTCTGGCAGAGTCTTTCTCATCATACCTGATTTATTGCACCAGTGCAAATGTCTAATTGGAGTATGTCTACAATGTTACTAAAAACCATTTCATTGTGAATGAGTAAAAGAAGACCCAATTTTAGGTTTGTAAGTATATGTATCAAAATTTCTTTAAAAACAAAACAAAGAAAACTAAGAATCCTGAGATAAAATAATGTTATATAAACAGTCCAAAATCTGTTCAGTTTTTGAAGGTTTTGTTTTGTTTTGTGTTTGGTGAGTTTGTTATGCAATCTGGGTTGGTCTTGAGCTTAGTACCCTTCTGTCTTAACTTCCTGGGTACTGGAATCACAAGTGTGTGTCAACCACACTTGTTTGAAGTGTTTAAGGTTCAGAAAAGAGCTTCATAAAGTATTTTTTTAATTCTTAGTTTTCAATAAAAGCAAAAAAATCTTTTTAAATGTAAATCTGGAACTAGCCACAGAATTAATTTCCTTTAAAAAACAATGAATGTTTGCACCACTGCTGATGACAGGCAAAGGAGTTGAATCATAAAAATACCATCCCAGCACTCAGGAGGCAGAGACAGGCGGATCTCTGTGAGTTCAAGACCAGCCTGATTTACAGAGCGAGTTCCAGGACAGCCTCCAAAGCTACACAGTGAAACCCTGTCTCAAAAAACAAAAAACAAAAAATCATCCAATATCAAAGAGCATTTTGGAGTTTTAAAAATAATTTAATGTGCATATTATATGTCTGTACTTATTGTGTAACATGTGGTTATAACACATAAAATTAATATGAAATATATTAGCCATTTCAATGAGCCATGCACCATGTTTCATACATTTTAAGCCTTGACTTATTGATCATATTTTAATAGCATTATGATTTTTTTCATAAATTTCTCATCTTCATAAATCTTATAGAAAACACAGCACAAGTTTCAAGTTTAAATAAACCTAACTACAGTTCCTGTTTCAGTAGATTCTTCCAAAGGAGGCCACCTGTCTCTCTTAATGTTTGGTTTAAAAATGTACCTACTCTTAGCCTTTCCCTACACTCTTAGCTTATATTCATATCAATATTCAAATTTTACTGTGATAAGGCATAGCTTCTTGTAGCATTTTACTTACCTAATCAATTTAATTGAAGCTTTTCACTTCTCCGCGAGAATAGAGGTTTGCAGTAGATGCTTATGTCTCCTATGGCTGATGTAGTCTCCTGCTCTGAGCCTGCTACTTGCTATAATGCCTCTTGCAAAACAAAGGCTCAATAAAACTTTCAATCTTCCATAGGAAATAATCATAGTTCCACAGATGACAGAGGAAAAACCAAAATGTGTAAGATTGTCTTGTGTAAATATTTATGCTTGAGATCTATGGAAACTAGAAACTGATTTTCCCTAAATGCTGATAAATATCAAATACTTGGTGTTTCCTCGAAATGAGTGGCAGCATGTCCTCAAGCTTAAATGTTTGCTGTCAAAAAGGAGAGAGACAAGTGATGTGTGAGCTTACACAGACAGAATCTATGTGGTAAAAATAGCCCTCCCACTGGCTCAGACCCACTCACCACTGTATGTGAGAGTCAGATACATGAGCAAGGCAGAGTAGAAGGAACCCACCAGTGTGCCATTCAGACTTTCCCAGTCGCTGCTAGCTCACTTAGGGTGACAGAGGACACATCATGGTTTCCTAGCCCTAAATGTGCCTACCACACGCACGCTCCTCCGAACTACACAGTGGTCCGTCATTCTGGTGTCACAAAGAGATAGAGGGAGAGTGTTCCTTTTTCAGAGGCAGTGATATGGGCACGGATGAGACAGGCATGGGCCACCTATAACAATTGACGGCCTCTTAGTCAGTGTCAGGTTAGGGAAACTGGACCCCAGACCAAGACAGGGCAGATCTCAAGGGGCCTCCATCAGGTAAAAGTTCTAAGTTTCTCGATCAACAAATGAGAAGTGAGTGATGCTTTGGATTAAGGACAGAATTCTTATATCACACTCATGGTGCTGTGCAGAGAACTCTAAAGGAGAAGAAAAGGAAGGCTGAGAAACTGCAGGTCTGCTAAGGGAGGCTCGAATTCAGGTCATCTTGAAGGCGGGTTTCGCTGAGCTTGACTTTGGTGCTGTGTCTTTGACGACAAGGAAGGGTAATATTGAAACCACATCAGTGTTTGTTTGAAGCTGTTGCCAAGGATACTGCTATCATGTAACAGCCCCAGGAGGCCCCACAGTTGAGGGGCTATAGTCACTTTTCAATACTTGCTAAGAAGTACTTCCTCCTTTCTGCTTTTACAACTATGTCAGCTGTTTTTTATTCCAAAGGTCTATTCTACTTTTTTCTTTTTTCATTTATTGAAAATATATATATATACATATGTGTGTGTGTGTGTGTGTCTTGATTAGAGTTTCTCCTCCCTCTACTCCTCCTAGTTCCTCCCCACCTTCTCTCTCCTTGGGATCCACTCCCTTTCTGCCTCTCATTGGAAAAGCTCTCATTTAGAAACGCCTATGTCCAACTTTTTATCTTGCCTCAACTGCCAAGAAGCCCACAGAAAATGCCTTAGTCACAAAATCTGCTAAGTTCCTATAGCTAGACACTTTTTAAAATCTTCTTTTCTAGGATCTTACCTACTTTTCCATATTTTATTAATGTTGTTATGTCCTAAGAAGCCTCGAATATGTTTCGGAAAAAGGTAGAATTAAAACACAAAACTGCTTATTAAAACTCTTTTTTTCATTGGGAGCCAGGGAACAAAACCTCATATTAACTAGAGAAAGATGGAGAGAAAAGACAGACAGACAAGGAAGGGAGGGGGAGGGGAGACAGAGGGAGAAACTAGACACTGATTCTTATATGAAACATTGAGGCTGAGCAGTGTCATTCAAATGTCTCTGCTGAGGAGAAAGGAAAGGGAGTAGGGGAGGTGAAGGGTAGGGGAAGGGGGATGGGAACAGGAAAGGGTATCTCAGAATATTACATTAAGAACCTCTTGCCTTACCTAACTAAAAACAACCTGTGTTCTGGGAGTACTCCTTCCCCTATGAAGTTTGCCTCTCAGTTCTCCTGAAGGGGTCTCAACTAAACAGGAGAATCTTTTAATCCATAGCTAGAGTTTCTGAAATGTCATGGACCAAGATGGCCACAGGCTGATAAGAGCATAAATTAATTTCAAAACCAACCTTGTTTCCTCATCTACATAACATTTGCTTCATGGAGCCATTATGAGATTCAATGGTACAGAACAAGTGAGCAATGGTCCAACCACAGCTCCTGTTCTTATCAGTGTAGTTCTGTTTATCTAGTTCACTCTCCTGCTAATTCCAAGAAGAGCTCACACAACAAAGGGTCAAAAGAGGAAACAGACAAAAGAGGAAGTAGAGACAAAAGAGGAAGTCAAAAAAAATGAGAACACTTACATCAAAGTTTTGCCAAGGAAAAGGTACCAGTTAAGAACTATGACTAATTCGCAGGTACCAAAAAAGCAAATTCAACCAACTACAGATTAGGAGATGGGAAGAGGACTGACCATGGAGTGCAAGGGGATGACGGAGATGGGAAGAGGACCATGGAGTACAAGGGGATGACAGAGATGGGAAGAGGACCATGGACTACAAGGGGATGATGGAGATGGGAAGAGGACCATGGAGTACAAGGGGATGACAGAGATGGGAAGAGGACCGACCATGGAGTGCAAGGGGATGACAGAGATGGGAAGGGGACCATGGAGTACAAGGGGATGATGGAGATGGGAAGAGGACCATGGAGTACAGGGGGATGATGGAGATGGGAAGAGGACCACGGAGTACAAGGGGATGACGAAGATGGGAAGAGGACCATGGAATGCAAGGGGATGACAGAGATGGGAAGAGGACCATGGAGTGCAAGGGGATGACAGAGAT
>LOEQ01004112.1:319757-341653 GCA_001685075.1 Bramus lutescens | reverse complement strand
CCTTTGGAAGAGCAGGCAATGCTCTTAAACTCTGAGCCATCTCTCCAGCCCCAAAGAAGATTTTTTAATGAGGGGTAAGAGCTGTGCTTGCATCTAAAGATTCCCAAGGTCTGCACAGTGACATCAATGGACATGCAAACATGGACAGGGGAAGTCCAACATGGTCCCACCACTAGATGAAGAGCAACAGGGAGTGTTCACAGACAACCTCCTATGTTCATTGTCCAATCCCAAGTGGTCAGAGATGAACATATGTACATACATGCAAAACTAAATGGATTGAGTTATATAAACAGGTACACACATCCATACATTTTGTTTGTTTGTGTGTGTGTGTGTGTAACAATATTAATAAAGGAAGAGATCATGGGTGTCATGGTGGAGATGTAAGAGAGTTGGAGGCAGAGAGGGAGGGACAGGGATGATGTAGATTCAATGTTGATATATGATGCTATCGAATAAGTAAATAAAATAAAAACTAAGACAATATAGTCCTTGGGCTGCTTCCAACCTGTCTCATAGTATTGCCAATATCATAATCTTTGAATGCTTAAATGAGGGGGGGATTTCTATCTTTAGGCAGGATCTCACTATGTGGCCTAACTAGTCTCCAACTCCTTAAGCAAATGAACCTTCAACTTCAGTATTTCAAGTAGACAAGACTATGGAGTTGACCTACTCACTATACCTGGATTTAATTGTTTTAATCATTCATTTTTTATCATGCACTCACCAGTAAATCTTCATGATAATTTTAACAAAGTATGACAACATAGATTAATAAAGTTACGTGGATTTACCACTTTATGGAAATGCATTTTAAAAGAGCAAGTCATCCCTTGTCCAGGAGGACAGAATATAGAGTGGTGAGTGTAAAGTACCTAATCGAAGATAGACTAGAGAGAAATTGATGTCAGATTGGGGGAGGGGCTAGGTCCAAAACGTAAAGTTGTAGAGCTCAGCAAGACTCAGATGGTAGGAGGCTGTTTATGGATCCTGCTTGCCACATGTTTTTGTAAATAAATATTTACAAAGTGATTTATTCATTACAGTTGTATCCATATATATTATGGCTACTTCTGTGCTATACCAACAGCAGAATGATTGATCCAAAAACTGTTCTGTTGCCAGAGGCCACTCATTCATTCCTGGTTGCCCAGACCCAAAATAATCACACAGAAACTATATTATTTGCAATACTGTTTGGCCAATGGCTTAAGTGTATTGCTAGGAAGCTCTTATATCTTAAATTAATCCATTTCTATTAATCTGTGTAATGCCACATGGTTGTGGCCTACCAGTAAGGTTCTGTCCTGCATCTATCTCCTGTGGCGGCTCCATGGCTTCTCTCTGACTCCATCTAGTCTCTCCTCCTCTATCTGCTTGGAATTCCTGCCTTGTTCTATTCTACTAAACTATTGGCCAAAACAGCTTTATTCATTAACCAATAAAAGCAACACATAGACAGAAGGACTTCCCAAACCATTTCCCCTTTTCTGTTCAAACAAAAAGGAAGGTTTTAACTTTGACATAAGAAAATTGCATACAGCAAGACAGTTATCAAGCAAGAATTATAGTTATAATATTTATATCTAATTTATCTTTTATCATAATTACAAACTATAATTATAACTATCTATTCTTCAACTCCATCAAAGACTCCAGGAGGATATGTTACCTAAGTAAACAGAAAGTACATTGTAAGCAACTTCCAAAATTCTAGAATTGACAGAGACATCTTGCTGCCTGGATAGTCACCCAATGTTCTTCCTTAACATTGGGGCACCCATCTTCAGCCTACAGGCCCATGGTATCTGGCAGACTTTTCCATGAAGCAGGAAATTTAAAGAAATTTCCACCTATATTGGCAGTTTGTCATTCACTTGTTTCTGTGTCCTGCAGAATGTCTGGCAGACTCTTTCATGAAGTTGTAACCCCAAAGGATTGTATCACCTTTAGGCACGTTCAGCAGTCATTTCTATGTGGGTCCTTGATGTTCAGGTCACCTAACATACCAACAAGCAGTCCAGGAAAGAGCAATTTCTTCTCAAATGGCTACCAAACTCCATGAGGAGCCTCTATAATGCCTATCTTCCTCTTGAAGTAATTGATACTTCCAGAAGAAGATGTGCCTCATTGTCATGAAAAGCCCTAAATTTTTAAATATTTTAAATGCCATGTTCTGTAGTCAGTGAAAGATCTGAAGAATACCTAACTGAAATATATCTCTATATATCTAGAAAACCTAACTAATATGACTACAAACTTGACTGTTATAGATGATTACCTATTAACCTATATTTCTTAATTATACAATACATTTTTAAATGGGCTGCACAAGCACAATACCTTAATCAAGAGCAGAAATACATGCACACATATGTATGTGTGTATAAAGAGAGAGATAAAAAAATTGACCTCAAATTCATATCAATAAACCAAGATCCATACCATTACAAAGTATTCATCTCTATATAGTATCCCCCTTTAAATGTAAACAAACATTTATAAGCATTATTTGAGAATTTGGGTGTAGTTCTCTCCAAAGTGCTTCCTATTTTATGTTGGGTGAAGTATTTTAAGGAGTTTATGGAGACTTTTGGGGAATCTTTGTCCATCACACCGTATTAGCCTGGAAGGAGTCCACAGGTTCTCATCCTCTGTGGAAACAAAAGCATAACCTCTCTTTCAGAGCAACATATCCTTAGACCCAAATTTTGAAGTCAAAATACTTTTAAAGTATATATATATATTTAGTTTAGCAGCCCCCATAGTCAAATACCTCTCTGTAGTCAAAAATTCAAAGAAAACATGATAATATACATAATCCAGGCTCTCTGTGTATATTTCATCTTTATGTGGCTTGTTTTTCTTTACTTCTTTAATCTATAACTGTCTGTACTCTATCTCTTTAAAGACTTTGTTTTATTTTTAAAACTATTCATTTCTTTTTATAACTATCTATAGTCTTTTTCTTCTCTCTCCCAAGCATATGTACATTTATCCAACACTATGACCCTTTCAGAGGTTTATTTCTGTCTAAATCTGTCCTTATTGCATATCTGTAATCATTTTCTGACCAGGAGTGCTTTACTTTTAAATGCTAAGTGGGCATAGTAGGACCAACTCCACGGTTCTGCCGATTGGCTCCACCCAGTCCAATATAGTGCAGGTATGTTTGCTGCCTCTGAGAGTCACCCAGCTCCAGGATCACAGGGGGTCTATGTCACCATTAAGCAACTAGTAGCATGCTGCTCACAAACCCCATAAAAGTGTTTAGCCTCCTGAAAGAGCCAGAGTTTGTGCTGGCAGCACAAACCAGGAAGCTGTCATTTCTTAGGCCGAGTCAGAAAGCCTTTTCTTAAAGGAGCCGCGACACCTCTACTAGCCACCAGCAAACAAAGCCCATCTGAAAAAAAAAACGCAGGCTACCCAGAAGCTATGCTTCACTCTATTTTTCTGTATCTAGAATTCCTTTCCTAGCTTTCTCAGGTTTTATGTGACTGTAGTCAATCACACTGGTGACAGTCTGTTGCTGGAGGCTGCTCATTCTTTTTCAGTCACCCAGACCCAAAATAACCACACAGAAACTATAGTATTTGCGATATTGTTTGGTCAATAGCTTAAGAATATTGCTAGCTAGATCTTATATTTAAAATTAACCCATTTCTATTAACCTGTGCATCACCATGTTGTTGTGGTCTACCAGTTAAGGTTCCATATGGTGTCTGTCTCCTCCAGCAGCTACATGACATCCCCCCAACTTCGCCTTCTTTCTCCTAGCATTCAGTTTATCTCTATTCTGCCCAGTCATAGGCCCAAGCAGCTTCTTCATTCATTAACCAATAAAAGCAAAACATATATAGATGAACTTCCCACACCCACACCTTTGAATATTTAAGCATGTTTGTGAAGCCAAAACAGAAAGTAAAGGAAAGATTAAAACCTTATGCATGGGAGAGGTGAGACAGGATGGATTTTCAAGAATTGTCTGAATGCTATAGCAAGACAAATGAGAAAGGAAAGAGGAAGTTCTGGAGCCCTTGCAACAGTCTTCAAAACAGATAAAATTCCATCTTATTCATATTTAGGGAACTATGAAAGTCAAGATTGACTAAAAACTGAAAATTCAACAACAAAATCAGAATGACATTTTTATGAGCAGGGAAGGCAAGGGTATTTCTATGCCTCAGAGAAAAGCCTGTGGTCTACAGTGAGCTCTGCCTGGGAATGGCCGGGTAGTCACATGAGCAGCCGGAAGGCTGGGGAACAGCACATAGGAACTCCTCATTGGAAAGCATCTCAAAGATCTTCACAATGAATAACCAAATTCAAGCCACAGGGTTTAATTGGAGGAGGAAATAGATTTGGTTTCAGAAAAAAACAAAAAAATGAGAACTGGGTAAAAACAAAGGGAAGCATGCTATTTGGCCACAAAGTGTCTCCTGGAAACAAAATGATTAAGGCTCCAATGCGGAGTCTGGTGGCTCATCTGGAAAGAGCAAGAGCATTTCTCAAGTTCAAATTTCCAGGAAAAGGACTCTGTTATATACAACATTTTAGATCAGAGGGTCATTCATGAGTACATTTTAAGTTCCAAGGAATGCTTAGGTACCCAAACCCAGCCCAGGATGTAAGAAGACATTTCTAGGGATGGTGGACTTAGAAGAGACCTCAGAAGGGGTCCCCCATAGAGTCACTGGGGCAAGGACAAGATTCACATTCAGGAGTCTCTGCTTTCTGCTGTAGTCAAGCTCTTTGGGACACCTCAGCTCCACAGACTATAATAATGTAGAGTATTTATACTTAGTATATCTCCATCTCCTCTCTCCAAAAGGGTTTTTACTCTCATTAAGTTTAATTAGACAAAGACAGAAATTGACTTTTGTAATTCATACAAAAATTAGTCAATATTTTGATTGATAATCTAGCAAACTGCTAAGGAGCAATTACTCAGTGCAGGTTCAATCAACAACCTTCTGTTTTTGAATTTGACCTTGTAAATTTGTACTTTAAAGTTATTCGTTAATGATTTTCCTTCTGTGGCACAAACGTGGAATAGAAACCAAGGGAGCTGAGTATGTAGGCACACTAACACATACGGGGTATTACCACATACCTTAGGGTGGCTCTAAACTCTTTGGATTCCCGTCTTTGAATTAGTGCTCGTTTTTGTTCAGGCATGATCTTGTACGAGATGAATCACAAGGTAGTCAAACTGACATCTCGATTGTTTATCTATTCCTTGACTTCAACCAGAAGGGTTTCCCATCCTGAACTGACAGTCAAAACGGAGGGACTTCACATGGAATTTCATATTGCCTTTGTATTAAATGCCTGCCCAATTCAGTAACAAACTCCTGAGATCAAACAGCAGTTTCTCTTTTCCCTGGTACTGACTTAGGACATGCATCATCCCTTTTAACGGCTGATTTTCTTTCTCACCGGATTCATGTAGAAGATAAAGCACCTCAACAATCTCCATACATCACCCTGTGTTGGGACTTAAATTGAAAGCTACTTCTGCAGGGAAATAGGAGAGAACGTCTTTTTCAGTCCTTCTGGTTTAATAAGAAAGTTAATGGTCAGGCTAAAGATGTACATGAGAGTACAAAAATTAATTTTTGAAGAGACATTTTGAAACGGTCATAATCACACCCTTGCAAAAAGTTATGCGCTACTCTGTGACTGTCTACACTTAACATCTTTTATTCTGAAGACTCAAGGAAAAGTTTAGGTTTGGTTTTGTTATAGTCCTCCTCCCCCTCTTTCTTTGTCTCTCTGAGTTTGCTTACTGGCTAGCATTAGCTATCATGTGCATTTAAAATATCTGTCTGTATGTACATGTGCAGATTAATCATGTCCCATGCTTTAGAGCTCTAAGACAAACATCAGCAAAATAAGGCCATCCTTTTGTTTTACTTTTCCTTGAATTTTATTTGCTATTTGTTGTTGTTATTGCTGCTGTGCGAATGTATGATAGTGTGATATGGGAGCACACCTGCATGGTCTGCATGTTGAGGTCAGAGGGCAACTTCGTGGGGTCCATTCTCTTCTTCCACCTGTCCACTAGTTCTGGAAATTGAACTCAGGATGTGAGGGGTAAAGCAAAGACCTTTACATAGCAAGTCATCCCACTGGCCTTATGTCTTAAGTCTTTGTCTTTAGTTCAGATTAAGTTTTTTTTTCTGGCTTTCCACTCTTGGATGCTCTATTTTTGGTAGCTTTGATGTAAATGGTGCTATCTTGTTCTTAAAATCACTTCTGACCAAGATGCTGTTAGTCTTTCTTGGATCAATCTCTAAGTTTCTATTCTCTCCTCAGAGGACACAACATCTGTCACTATGTGGATTACAAGTAGTAGGAGAAACAGAGGGAGAATGCTGGGTGTTGCATCCCGGAGCCAACTTGATTGGAGATGCACGGCACATGTGTAGACTGCGCTTCAGAGTTAGAAATGGCTGCCTATTATTGACTCTAAGGCTGCAGGGACTTTCTGCTGCGGTGACTCAGTGGGTTAACTGTCTCTCATGAGTCAGACATGGCTCAGCAGAGTAACTGAATGCAAAACAGCTGAGAGCAGAGTGCTGTGGGATGAAATGAATGGGATGCCACCCTCGTGAAATGGGAAATGTGAACCCCGAGCTTCTAGGTCAGAGAAATACCCAGGCATGAGTGGCGGCGTCAGGGTGCCAGCAATGAAGGCAGCTATCCATGCAATTTCTGCCAACCCTGCTAGTGCTGCGCATGGTGCCTATCATTAAGGTAGTGAAAGAAGTATATAATTGTTATCCCTCGGCTAAAGGAACATAGTAGGGTTGTCCCAAGAGGTCCAATAGCTTCAGTTGTTTAGGGGAAACTATCTAAGACTGTCTATAACAAAATCTATCTAGTCTCAGGTTCTTGGCCTCATCAACAGTGTCAAGAAAGGGCTTGCACCATGAAAATTGTTTCCTTCTTTTTAAAATTGTATTACTGTGTGCGTGTCTGTCTGTCTTTCTGTCCACGTGCCTGTGTGCCTGTGTCTTTCTGTCTGTGTGCCTGTGTGTTTGTGTCTGTGTTCCTGTGTTTGTATGGGTGCACACACACAAGCACATGCATGCATGCGCACGTGTTTGCCTGCCACAGCTTCTGTGCGGAGGTCAGAGGACAGTTTTTGAGAATCTGTTCTCTTTTTCTGCCATGTGGGTACAGAAAATCATACTGAGGTTCCTCAGACTTGGCTGCAGGTATCACTCCCCAATGAACCATCTCACCAGCTCCAGAATTGGTTCTTTGGAATGATAAAGAAAAACCACAAACATTTAGCCAAACTAAGGGGTCAGGGTAGGAGATACCTTAAAAAGTTACTTAATAAAAATTCAGTATGAAAAATGGTCTTTTTTTTCAATATATATGTTCTCTGTGGATTTATGTGGCAAATTACTTTTATCCTAACTAAAATGGATAAGGTCCTATTTCATTGACTAAGATGGGATTTTAAAAGATCAAACGACACAGATAATTTCTATGAACTTTTGAAAGAAACAGATAAATTAGAGTATTGAAGGCAACTAGACTGTCTGTACATTATCAAATTATAACCCAAATAAAAATGTTCTTCCAGACATGTGCAGATGGTGGTTTGAAATCACTGAGACTTAAAAAATGATGAAATATGGCTGGCCTTTAGGTTTCCTGGATGGAGTCGATTGCAGAACGCCTCAGCATCTGAAGATGCAGAGGATGTATATCAAGTGTTATCACCAAACAGCGCTAGAGAAAGTCTTCAGCGGAGCAGAAGTAAGAACGCAGCCTGGGGCCTGGAGGGCCTTCTGTCTGGCCTACGGCACACTGTCTGCCGCCGTTTTGAGTCTATGCAGAGACCTTGTTTTCGTTCACTTTGGGCCCATATGTTTCTGCTGCCCTTTCCTTGCAAAGATGACTTTTTTCCCACATTTTGCTATTTTCTGCTTTATAAGCATGTGGATTTTTTTTTAATTCTTTTGGTTTTGTTGAAGTGACACTTCACTAGCTAAGACAAATAAAGCATTTAACATAAGGGTAGTGATTAAAAGATTTTGATAGTATCTTAAATGTACACACAACATCCTAAAGAATACCATAGATGGTGCACTCCACATTCTGACACAGCCTCCAATGCAGTGTTTGTGCAAGCAAAATTAAAAGCCTTTAGTTTTATTTTTATCAAAATGCAATAAAGTTCATTTTAATTATTTTTCACTTCTAAATGCACTTCTAAGGACCCTAGAAGCCCAGATAGATGAGGTCAGGGGCTCCAAGGTTTAAGAGCACATATCTGAGAGCAACTGGGTCTAGACAGAGAACTTTAGGGCAGGCTGGCCTGTGTAACAATTATTTATGCTTATACCCATAATTCTGCACTCTTCTCAACCTCTATCAATGAAGCCTCTTTTTGCAATGGACAGGGGCAATGCAGAGGATCATGTTGGGTCAAAGTGTTGAGACTAAGGTACTATGAGTGCTCAGACCTAGATGAGACATTTATAGAAACTCCCACCCAAGGCCCAGGGTACACAAAGATAAAAGGGGTGGGAAGAGCACAAGACCCAGGGGATGGGAAGGAGGGCTGTGAAATATTGTCTTTCTTACATGACTTAATGGTCATACTCATGGTCACTTGAAAAAGACCTACACAATGTCAAGCCAACTCCAGCATAGACGGGGAAGGGTTCGTGCGTCCCTACCCCCAGCTGAGAACCAGTTGGCAATTGATGGCTGCTGAAGGAGGGAGAATCGTTGTTTCTTAGGGGTGTGGCCATTGGTAGCTTGGCTATGCGCCTGTGAATAGCCCCGTACCCACTTACCATGTGCAAGATACTGAACAGACTCAGTAGAATTAAGAAACAAAAAGAAGCTATGGAAATTGGAGAAAGAATGTGTTGATAGGAGCCAGTTCTAGAGGAGTTGGAAGAGGGAAATTGGGTAGATATGATCAAAACACATTGTACACATGTGTGAAACTCTCTAAAAACGAATTTAAACTACAACAATATTTTAAAAAGCGTGTCAGCAGATGGTCTGCAACCAGTTAAACAAAGCTACCAGATTAGTTACAGTGTGACCCAAGAACGAAGGTGCCACAGCCATCCATCTGCCTAACAAGGAAGAATTACAAGGTATTGAGGGTCATCCTGAATTAACTGATGACATCCACCATTAAAATTATCCCATCACTGTGTTCCAATTGCATTTCTGCCAACATGTTTCAATTTCTCCAGAAACTTTTAATTTTTTTATAGAGAAGATAATGCTTTAAACCAAACAACATCAGAAATTCAGTTTCTTTGTTACGTATTTCTTATTGAAAATTAAATTTAAATATCCCCACACTGAGTTATAAAAAGTTGTCCATAATCAAATCATTACCTCTGCCTTGCTTCTCTAGCTATGCTAATGCCTAGTTAACTACTGTGCCTTGCTTGTCTTTTACAACTTTTTCCTCATTTCTAACCTCCTAACAATACCAATTTTAAAATGCTAATGTACTGGTTATGCAGGGCAATTATGAAAATCGTATGGAAGAGCATATGTGAAAGCGTTTTAATCAAATGTGACAATCATGTAGATTTGTAATTGAACCTCGTGCATAGCCAATGTTTGGCCCATTGTAGATACTAAATCCTTTGGACTTATTTATACGACAGCTATTCCACAAGAGAATTAAAATGAGTCAACAAAGGATTACTTAGTAAAATTTTTCTCTTCTTTCTCAGGAGATCTGGCATTGCTTATTTTACTCTATTTATTCATCTTAAATGTAAAAGGCAAACATCTCTGTTCCAAATAAGTTTTATTGTGTTTGTTCCCCATATATGCATTTTATGAGAATCCCCACAGATAAATTATACATATACAAACAATGTGTGTTTACTAAAAGCCAAATATTTATTTCTCTCTTTACTCTGAGTTGATGTAGTCCCCCCAATTCAAAACACATCGCCATATTTGGGCCAAAAGGAAATCTCAGTGATAGAATGGTCGCCTAGCACGTTTGAGGCCTTTAACCAAATGCTCAACACTGTAAGAGAGGGCTGGACAAAGAAAGAGAAGAAAAGTATCGTCATAACACAAATAGTTTATTGACTGAGTATAATACTCAGATATTCAGCTTTCCATTACTATAACAAATACTTGAAATGACTGACATATGAAAAGAAAAGGTTTGATTTGGCTCACAGTTTTAGAGACTCCAGCCCATGACTAGAGAAAGCTATTGCTTTTGCTGGTAAGGCAAATGCACATCACAGAATGTGCAGAATGTGTATGGCAGGAATCAAAGTGGATAAAAACAAGAAGGGGCTGGGCCCTACAGCCCCGTCAGGAATGCATCCCAGTTACCTGAAAGCTTCCAGAGAAGACAAATTCCTTAAAGCTTTTGCCATCTCCGCCAAACACCAAATCTTCACTTTAGAAGCCTTTGGAGGATGCTTAAGACTTTAATTTAAGCATATACTAACTGCTTAAATATATCACCTTATATAACAATCAAAACAAACCGAGAATATAGGTTCAGGTTTCCTCAAGAAGCAAATTTTTATGTTCAAGCAGATAAGCTTAGGGTTTCTGTCTGGGAAACAAAAGGATGAAGAAGACAACCATGGATGGTGTCCTTGTACCATCCCCGCCCATGCCCATCTGCCTTCAGCCTTCCTCTTCACCTTCAGAAGCCACGCCCTTCTGCTTAAGGCCCGCCTCCTCAGTTTATGAAATAACTGTTTCTTCTGTTTCCAAGCAGCTCCTAAGCTCAGTGCAGTTTTAATTTTCTTATTGGTAGCTTGAGTTTTAGCTCCCCAGATCTGCTAAGTCCGTTATCATTTATCCATCTGCTTGACAGCTTCCAAAATTATCAGTGGGTCCCAAAACGCACTGGAATGTTAAGTCAGAAACTGAGAGGTGAGGTCGTATCCTTTGAATTAACAAGCCAGATCAACCGATAAAAACCCACTTACTCCCAGCTTGCTGGCGGCCTCCAAAGCTATTTAGGGACAGAGTCTGTTGGTTCGGAGAGGAAATTACAGATTATCCAATTCCACTTAAATCTATAATTAAATAAACTCATGAAAGAATCACTTATAAAGGCTCTTCCACGGGAGGCCTACACGCCCCGATTGTGGGTCCTCCATGTCTCTCGTGATCCCAGAGAAGTCCAGCACATCCTGTGAGTACTCAACACGAACATCGATGGGCAGCGGATAATAGCCTTTGCCGTCACTGCCATTAAGGGTGTGGGGCAGAGATACCCTCACATGGTGTTGAGGAAAGCGGACATTGACCTCACCAAGAGGGCTTGGGGAGCTCATGGAGGACGAGGTGGAGCGTGTGATCACCATCATGCAGAATCCCCTGCAGTACAAGATCCCATACTGGTTCTTGAACAGACAGAAGGATGTGAAGGATGGGAAGTACTGCCAGGTTCTGGCCAACGGCCTGGACAACAAGCTGCTTGAGGACCTGGAGCGACTAAAGAAGATTCGGGCCCATAGGGAGCTGCGCCACTTCTGGGGCCTTCGTGTCCGAGGCCAGCACACCAAGACCACTGGCCACCGGGACAGCACTGTGGGTGTATCCAAGAAGAAATGAGTCCCTGGGCCTTTGCTGTTAATAAATAGTTTATATGTCTGTGAAAAAAAAATCACTTATAAGCACCGCTTGCCCATCAGCATTCTTCCAGAGAATCTTAACTTGTGTCTGACAGAGAAAACCTCTTCTTAGCCCATACATGTTGCTTGGCAATAAATCCCTGTGGCAGGCATACTGCCTGACCCATAACTGGTGCTCAACAAATGTTTGTTGAATGAATGAGCACAAAGATCTGTCTCCCTCAGAAGCTCAATTCAGTTCAGCCTGAGCTATGGAAGGTTGTGGCTTTCAATATTGGCAGAGTGATGACTGGGAGAAAGTCCTCACAAGAAGTTTTCTTGTACTTCTTTGTTCTCAAGCATCACTAAATACGAATCTTTTTACAGAGTGTTCTAGTTAGCTTCTACTTTAGATAGAAAACTGTTCCCTTAGCCCATTTTTGGCGACTAACAGCCCTGAACGCTATGGACAGAGTAACTTAGACACAATGGAAATTTGTGATCATTGTGAAGGCTGGGAAGTGAGAAACAAGGCCCTAGATTTAGTATCTGGTCTAGTCGCACTTGCTGCTTCTGCCTCTCCATGTGACAGCAGAGATGAGAGTGCTGTGTGGAGCCTTTTCTAAAAGACAAAAATCCATTCACAACAACTCCCCCTTGTAACATAAATACTCCCCAAAAGACACACCCCTCAGTGCCATGCATTGCATTGGAGATAGGAAGTGCAGGGAGACACACCCCATCTACAGTAGATTAGAATCTGGAGGTTCAAGACCAGGAGCGGGAGGATGTGTACGTGCTTCATATTTGAATCTCACCAAACAACTAAGATGCTCAAGAATTTATTATTATGCGTTTTGCCCACACTGCAAAATTTCTAGTAGAGTCCAGAATCCCTGTATTAGCAAAACAATTTCAGCCAAACTTCAGCTCCTTATTCTCTTTCCCCACATATGCACTACAGCTAGAGGCTTGTACTCTAAGAAGCCATAGATATTTGGGAAGGAGTGGAGTGGAGAAGTCTTCAGTATCACCTGCTTTCGTGGGGTGTATCAGCCAGCTTTAGTCTATGAGAGGGAAAGGCAGAGGGTGAATTCAGAGGGAAGGAGTTGAAAACCCCAAAGAAGCTTCATTAACATCTCATCTAAGCTTTCCTAGCTGGATTCTGATATTTAAACCTTAATTGTATCACATCCCGGTGCAAACTTCTTTGTTGCCTGCCTTCTGCACTGGGGCTGGACCTTCTCACAGAAGCCCCAGGGAGCTTTGCACCTGGCCCAGGCTGCTTGCTTCTGTCTGTCAATTTCACAGTTCCGCTGCCAGTGGGTGGGATGACCAGACTGTGCCAAGCTATTCAGATAACATCATTGCTGGCAGAAGAGAGGCTTGCAGCCGTGGCACACATCGTGCCTTCCTCGCATTCCGGACACTCCCCGGAATCACGAGGCCCCCCCTGGACAAAACTGGCTCTTTGCATCATTCATTTGTCAGCCGGGACCTGAGATGTAAAGCTGTTTTCTGAACCACCAGTGGGAGCATCAAATCCAAACCAGTCGGTACTATTCTGCAAATAGTAAAGAAGTAAATGTTTTCATTTGCTGTGACAGATACACCTGCAAGGAACATTTTGGGGGATCATTATAACCATTTATTTTCACTGAGAAAATTTAACTTTTTACAAGTCATGCAATAATAATAATTGACAAAGTGAACACATTCTAGGCTTAGGCTAAACCCTGTCTTTCTAAATGTACACTACCATTTCATCTCTGTTTTACAAATAAAGCAAGATGATAATGGAAAGTGGTACTAATACCTCCCTGAGGTCAAATAACTTGCAGACCCGAAGTCCATAATTAACTAAAAATTATGCTGGGTTCTGAACTCAGTCACTGTTACATTAGCCAACTAAATTAACATAAATATTGATAAAGTTCTGTGGTGCAGAAGAGAAGTACCAGAGAGTAAATATTAGTAGAAAAAAAGAAATTCAGTGACATTTATTTCTCAATTAAATTAAAATATAAGTACAGGCATATAATCAGTATTGCAATGTGTCCTGAAGAAAGTAAAAACTGATTATATCCAATTTCACATATTTAACACATATTTATCCCTAGCCCAACGAGGAAATCACTGACCAGAGTAAAGCCAGATAAGCACAGAGCTTATTCCACTTTTTTCTACCCTTATTCCTTTCTATAATTGCATCTCTCGGTCCTTGAATATAAAATATAAAGGAAATATATCTTTGTATGTCCTCATGTGGCAATAGGACCAAAGACACCTGAGACACCAAAAAACTCGGGAGCTGAAATGGCATTTAATGCAGACTCAACCAGAATGCACTTTTAAGAACTTGGCGGTGAACTCTTTGATACTTTTGTCAGGGAAACATGCAGCAAAACAGGAGGAGGCTGGTCAAACTTGCGGGCTTTGCTTTGCAGTCTCTAGGTTCTATTTCACCTGTGGAGTTTAATTACCAGAATTCCTCTCAGGAAATAAAGGAGATGGTGATGATGACAATGAAGAAGATACTGATCAAATCCAAGGTTCCACATCTTTGAAAGACAAGTACTCTTATTCTCTCAGTTGCTTGTAAATGTAGTTTGAATGGCTCAATAAGAGACTTTTATACCATTATGAGATTTTTTTTAATCTTAAATACTTCTTCACCTCTTTCCTGTTTTTTTTTTCCCATCAGCTGTTGTCTATAATAAACAGGTAGGCTCTATGGCAACAAGTTTAGAGACGGCTACAGCAATAGGGGAAATGGAAGTGGGGGTAGAACCCGTTATGACTGCTGAGTGGAGCACAGAAAGAGAAGAGTGCCATGTACCAGGAAGAGGGAGAGGGGTCAGGCACTTAGGGAAGCAAGTGTGGGCCAGGGCTGAAGGGCATCTACTTGGAAACTTCAATCCTACCCCATAAGCCCCAATTCTTGCTGGCCATCTCCAGACTCCAGGCCAGGATGTACAGTTCTCTGAGCATCACCTTCTATAGGAACAAACTACAGAGCTATAGCTGTCTCCCTGTGATAAAATTAGAGGGCCTCCAGTCTTATGTTCTTATCTCATCCCTAGTTTGAGTAGGTTCATAATGGACGGCTGGGCTATGCACTATGTTTCACAGAAACATTATTTTTTCTGATGCTCCAGCTCAGTATTTTTTCTGGCCCATTGATGAGTTGAAAAGGGGGTGTAAAATGGGCTGAGAGAAAGTCTCCAGGGGGCCATCATGGAACTATACTCTTGGTGTGATGGAAAGAGAGTCAGGACATCACCCAGTCAGCACAATGACATCCTCCTCTTTTTGAAAGCCTTGGGGCTGGCTAATATTCACTCCAAGGTCTATATCCTCCTCCCAGGCTTCCTTGAGTAGAACCGTACATAGCACAGAGAAGACGCCATAGTACTAATGGGTATGGTGAGTTGTCTGCACCCAGGAGATTTGGTGTCACAGAAATGATGGAACCATGTAGTTGACATCTAGCCACCTAGGGAATGTGCCTGCCAGACTTGATGAGGATGATAACAACTTCAATGCAGCATTTGAAGAAGGCTTCCATAGAGCCCAGAGTTGTGGCTTCTGTGGATCTCTAGGGATGGACACCAAGTGACGAGTGGTAGATGCCAACCTGTGCCTCAGGGACAACCATGTCCTGTTCTCAAACAGCCTTCAGAGGGTGGTCCACATGGGCTGTTTCTCCAGCTTGATGCAGATGGCTGAACCTAGGACTAGACTGGTTATATCACTGGCCTTCAGCCCAGGCAGGACATGGGTTTGTGATTGCATTCATCAGCATCTGAGTGCAGCAGATAAGGGATTCTTCTGCTCCTTTGCATTACCCACTCATCATCACCTGAGGAATGTAGACAGAAGTTTCTGTCCTACCTGTTCCTGCAGCCATTCAGTCCCAAAGAAACACACAGAGGCTTATATTAATTATAAACAGTTTGGCCTATTAGCTTCGGATTATTTTTAACTAGCTCATACAATTTAAATTAACCCATAATTCTTGTCTATGTTTAGCCACATGACTTAGTACTTTTTATCAGTGAGGCATTCTCATCTTACTTCTTCTAGGTCTGATTGGTGACTGCATCTCCCAGAATTCTCTTGGTCTGATCACCCCATCTATACTTCCTGCCTGGCTATTAGACAATCAATATTTTATTAAACTAATGAGAGTGGCAAATCTTTTACAGTGTACAAGAGCATTATCCCACAGCATTCTCCCCCTCTTTTTTTTTAAAAAAAAAAACAAGACCCTGAATCTAATTTCCTTTGTTTAGCTTTTCTCCTGACCATTATCCATCCATAACAACTGGTAACCAAAACTCTAAAGAAAGACAAATATCCATAATCCATTTTGGGGGAATGTGGGCATGGTTTTCTAGGCTACTTCCTGATGATTGGGGGTGTTGATAGTATTATTGGGACCCAAGGAAAATTTAGGATTATGGTCAAGTCCTGACTAGAGTGTTCTGTGAGGTTTGATCATCTCAGCCAAAAGTCTTGAGGCTGTTCTGGATGTAGAACTCAGAGGAAACTGCAATAGGGATGGATGCTTAGAAATGTTGGATCATCTGGGCCATACATCCTTACTGGAGATTTTTCAGGGGGTCTTCCTTGATCAAACCTTACTTTTTAAAACCCAGAATGAATTCACAGCCTCTCATTTCCTATGGAAGCAAAAGTAAATCCTCTTCTCCAAAGTAACATATTTTTGATTTGAATTTTGAAGCCAATGCAGTTTCAAAATATATAGGTTGAATTAATCCTGCAACTTTTATAATCAAATGTCTTTAGGGAGCTGTTGCTCCTTTTTCAGCAGTCAAGTAATTCAAAGACAACCCCCAAACATACAATATCCAGATTCTCTGTGTATTTTCCATCTTTACATGACTTTTTTTTACTCTATATATTTTATTTATTTATTTATTTATTTTGAGATAGAGTTTCTATCTCTGTATCTTTAATTTTTTCTGGAACTCACTCTGTGTACAAAGCCTGCCTTGAACTTACAGAGATCTGCCTGCAAGTGCCTCCCAAGATCTGGGATTAAAGGTATGTGTCACCATTACCTGATCTCTAGTGACTTTAGTTTTGCCTCTGGTCTCCAGACAAGATTTATTTATCGAAATACAAATAATATACCACTGTAGAGGCAGAGAAACCTTCTCCACAGGCAGTATCTCAATGCTTAGATCACCACAGCCACTGTGATCCTGTGACTGGTCTTCAGGACCTCATCAATCACATGAGCTCCCTTAGGATTCTAGATTCTGCTGACAACCTTGAGTTCTTCCTTTTCTCTCCCAGGACCTTCTGACTCTGAGCATATCAGCTGCCTTGCAGAAGAAAGATGCAAACACCGTGTCTACATCTTGTTCCATTCCAAACTCCAGATCCTGGATACCTTTTCTGGCATGGCTAGGATTCACAGAAGCCCCGGAATGATCTCATCCTTTTTGCTGCCTAAGGAGTCACCATTTTCTTTGCCCTTCACCAGGAAGTCATCACTTTTTCTCTTCACCTGAACGGAACTAATCTCTCCATCATGTGGTCTTCAACCCACTCTCACTACATTGCAAATGTTCTTGTCATCTAGCCAAGGATGTTATCCTCACACATTTCCATGCAGGGATCATCCAGAGTGCTTTTGAGAGTATCTCCCTTATTCCCCTCCCTCCAGGGTGCTGCTGCCTTTGACAAGCACAACGGGATCGCAGGTCCCTTCATATGTAGAGCCCCAGTAACAGTCCACACGGTACTTACGAATTCCCTGAGAGGAGTTCAGACTAAGCAATTCACTCCGGTACTGAGTGCCTTCCTCAACATCTGCCCACAGATCAGGAAGCAGGACCCAGGGTATGAATGATGCCAGTGTTGCAAGGAATGATGGGGTGGTAAGTAGCTTTCCACTATGCCAACCATAGTTGTGAGCAGCTGCTGGGTCTGAATGAAGGCAGTTCTACTGTACTTTGTGACATTGGCATGGTTTCTCTTGTCCTCAGGTATGCCACAGTTCCATTGAGCTGCAGAAGTGGGGAGGACTATAGGATTGGAATGCTTAACTCCTATATGACTTAAACTGGAGGGATGAAATGTATTTATAGCTAGTTCTCTGCACTCATCCTTAGCATAGAGCACTCAGTGATGCCTTCCTCAACTTCCTTTGGAGGAAGACAAACATGCTCCCTAAACATTATAAGCTGTTATGGTGCAATGGACTATGCATTTCCTGGTAGAGGCTTTCTATAATTTTTTGGAATCGCTGCTGAATTCACTCTTCTTCCAAACCATATTTTCCAACTGTGAATCTGTGCTGCCCCTGGCACATAATAATTGCTCAGCAAATGCTAGCTAAACTTCTCTCTAATCCAGTTCCCTCACTTTCCAGATAACAGTCCAGGATTCTGGACACAGAACTGACTCCAGAGAAGAGATCTTAAACCACAACACTGCTTCTCAGAGGTATGTGTCATCCCAAGAGGAACTTCAAGTAAAGCTAGAGATGGCAATAACAGGGAGATGGAAAATTATAAGGCACATGGGGTTTTAAAAAATTTTCCTACCTAAATGCAAGCCAAAAGAAAAAGGCAAGAAACAAGAGGAAAAACTCAGTCATCAACCCTACAAGGAAAGAGACGGCTTTAAACTTTCTAACATCTGGATATATTTTCCTAGAAAGGTAACTGCTTACCCTAAAGACACATGGACAGCAGAGCAGAAGTCAACTGTACACACATGCACGCACACACACACACACACACACACACACCATCTATGCCAAGACTTTTATTTTTAATGTATTATAGGCGCATATGTGCATCACGCACAGTAATATCCACTCCATATAAAAATCTCAAGTTACAGAGACAGAGTGAGTTTTCAGTATGAGATGACTATGAATCAAACACAGTGCACATGGTTTTGTTCCCAAATGACTGACTCATCACATGTTTTGAGTTACTGACTTCCCCAAATCACCCGTCAACAAAATAAATAAAAACTTGACAAAACCCATTTATTTCCAGTTATTCATAATCAGCTAACTCTAAAAATAGAAGTTTAGAGATGGGCATGAGGGGGCAAGACAGCTGCGATGGAAAGAGAGAGTTTGAGTGCAGAGCTGGGTCCCTATAGAGGAGCCAATAATCTGCATGGTCCTTAGGCTCTATTTGGCATATTATAATTTTTAGGATGACATCAGACACTTGGGTCCCACAAGGAAACAGCATGAGAGCAAACCCTGTTGCTCTCTGGGCAATAGGATAGAAAGAAGAAGGAAGTTGGTCTTTTGAATCACTGAAGAGTCTTCTGATAAACTGTGCCTACTGTAACAGAAGGTGTGTGCTGGGAAGTCAAGCTGTATAAAGCTCACTGGATGTTTATTTTCGGGAAGCTCTTTACACTGACAGCCACTTAAAATCTAACTTTTGTGTATTCATGTAGCTAACCACATTTAACCAACATTTATCAATACTTCCTAATTTGTATGCTAATGAATTTGGAGGAGGGATATGGTCCCTTCCCAGAGGAGTCACATTTCTATCATCTACGTTAGCTACTGAGATTCCTTTCTCTTGTTATACTGAAAAGATGGTCTTTCCAAAGCTTCTGAAAGGATAAATGGGCATTTCGCTGTGTAAACCAATTGATTATTTGGTTATAGCAAAGTATCCTATACCAACCTGAAAAGCACAAATCTCAAAGGTGTGTGATAAAAAAAGCACTAAGAACAGAGTTGATAACAAAGTAGAAAATTCATACCTTCCACAAGATAAATATGCCACCTATAAATGTTTAGAATACCATCAAGTACTGTATCTCTTGTGATTGAGTTTTATTTACCAGAGTTAGAATACCAGACTAAGACTATCTAGACACAATCATGAACAAAACAAGCTTGGAGAATGGAAAAGATACCATATTTTTGTTAAATTTTAGTTTTGTAGTATAAAATATGTATCATATAAAGACTCTATTGTTCCAGCAATGTAAAGCAGACCATGAAAACAGGGCTTTGGATCATTTTAGTGATCAGGAAAACAAGCAGAACTCTTCACTGACAAGAAGGAAGAAAGCTCCTCCGTCCCTTGCTCCTTTAGTAAATGAGTACAATAGTTGGAGTGGGAGCCATTCCTATAACCCTCTCACTCACCTGACTTGATTTTGCCTTCTTCATTTCTATCAGACCTCGGGATGCACTCCTTCCCCATCTCCTCTGCCTCTCTGCCTTGCCTTCTTCTTAGCTGGGGTGGACCTATTTTCATTGGTACATTTCTAGAAAAAAAAAAAGACACTGAAAGCTTCCTGAGAAAGATCTGTTCCTCTCCTTGCTACTTTATAACTCCCAGGCTGAAGGTTTTTCCTCTGAAGTTCTCTTTAAAATGAACGGAGGAAACCTGAGATTCAAGTGATGGCTCCTTCATCAGGAGCAGGCATGGGAAGAAATAACAACCCAAGGGAGGAAGATGTGATAAAAAAAAAAACAACTGCTTAGAATGGTGTTTGGAGAAAATTATGTAAATATTTATGCAAAGACAGCTTTGCAGAGCACACCGAGCTGCATCAGAGCTGTTCCTGCCAGTGTGCAGGAAGCCTCACAGTTGGATCAACAGCCTGAGAAGCAGATGTGCCAATTTCCTGTATTTGATTATGATGATTCCTAATTATGCCAAAGCTGTGGCAATGTCCTTCCCTAGAATGACTCTTAATTTTGTTTTGCTAAAGCACACACACAACCTGTTTTGGACGTGTCATTTATTGTCACGTTAAGTCCATGAAATACTCATTTGCTTGCTGAATAGTGCTGAGGACAATGGCTCACATGGATGCTGTTTCCATTTCTTAATTTGGTGTTCTGTAGCACACAGGGAAAATAGAGAGAAAATATACATAGTGCCATAGCCAATGTATCTAACTTCGGCTGATCATTACCTCCCCACTGCTTTCTATAACTTCAAATACACTTAAATGTTAATTTCTAAAAGGCCCACTTTCTTGTCTTACACATACTTCCATTTGCAATGTCATCATCAATAAAACTTCAGCACAGCTTCTGTGACTCAGCTGCTGTAGAGAGCTGATGTGGAGGGCTGGGGAGATGGCTCAGTTAGGACCAGACTTACCATAAAGGCATAAAGATCTGAGTTCAGCCCCAAACAGTCATGTCAAAGCCCTATGTGCACACATCTGTAATTGCAGTGGTGCACACCTGCAATCCCAGTACTGGAGACTAGAGGATCCCAGCGCCTTGCTGGCCAGCCAGCCCCCCTGAATCAGGGAGCCTTAAGTTTCCTGAGGAGCCTTGGCTCTAAAAATGAACTAGAGAGTGAGAAAGGAGGACACCTGATGTCCCCTCAGGCCTCCATGCACACAGTCACACACTTGCATGTACACATATGCATGTTCACACACACACATACACACACACAAAGAGAACTGATCTAACCCATAAAATTTGTTAAAATAACCAACTGCCTGATTATTGGGTGCTTATACCTTAATTCTATAATTTGCTGTGGAAGAAAGTGCAGAACATGAGCCATCCAAAATAATTTTAATTAGTCCATGTGTTTCTCATACCTTCGAAGAAGGCTTTGGTGCTCTGGACTTCAGTAGATGCACTCTTCTGTATTCCAGAGCTAGAATCAATACCTGCATTTGCCTCACAATTTAAAATGCTCATTTCATTTGGAATCCTCTGTTTATATCATACGGTAATCCTGTGAGACCAGTATTCTTATATTCCTTATTTAGAACTACAGAGGTAGTAAAATGATTAAATCACATAATCTAAGTAAGCAGAACAATTAAGACTTAAATTCCAACATACACATTAGTCAATAAGTATTTACTGTTTGTTTTGGGGGGTATCAGAAGTTGTCTGAGGTGGGGTCTCGCTGTGTAGCTCAGCCTGGCCTGGCATTAGTAGTACACACTCTGCATGTGAGAATTACAAGCATGCAGCACCATGCCTTGAAAATAAGTGTTATGGTTAATTGTCACTTTAAGAGACAAGCCATGCCCACTCCTGGCAACCCCTGCCCTTCTCTCGCCACCATGATTCTCACTGTCCCTTTTGGTATGCGCGCTCCCTCCCTCCCACTCCCTTCTCTGTCACTCTCCTTTCTCTTCTCCTTCTTCCCCCACTCTTTCTCTCATCTACGTAATAAATATCCAATTCTATTCTGTACGATGTATCTGTTCATGTGCCTTCTACCTGCCGCCTACTCACACCCCCGGGGCTCGCTGGGACCAGCCCGCCCAGGACTAGCCACC
>LOEQ01004112.1:277734-295433 GCA_001685075.1 Bramus lutescens | reverse complement strand
AGGAAGGAAGGAAGGAAGGAAGGAAGGAAGGAAGGAAGGAAGGAAGGAGAACATTAAAAAAGAAAGAAAGAAAATTTTAAAAAGAAAGAAAAAGAAAAGAAAGCATTTGCTGCTCTTTTGTTTGTAAATATGAGTTGCAATGAGCTTAGCACTTACACCTTCCTGGCAGCAACCTTAACAGATGCAAATGAAACGTTTAGCAGCGAATTATGAGTTGAGGCAGAGACTCCTGATGGGGCTGCAGAACAAAGATGCACTCAACTTCCTTTCCTTGGCATTATCATGCACGACGAGCTGCCCTCACTGCTGCCACTGGAGATTGACCTGAAAGAACATCTAGATGGGTTTTCGGTACAGATAGAACTGAGTTCCGCTGATCTACAAGGAACAGGTTTCTGTCCTTCCTTCAAGAACCAATCTTACCTCTCTGCCACAGGACCTCTAAAGGGGCACTCACAGTATGAGCCATGAGAGAAAAGAAGCCAATAAACTCCAGAGAACTGCAGAAGAACATGGAACCAATAACCTCACCACAACAAACTACGAAATTATGCTACCGCTCCCACATTCTTCACTTAAAGACTGGGCTCAGTACTCATTCAAATGAGGGACACACGAGGATATGGGTACAGGGAAAGAAAAAATTAGCCGACAGTGGTTAGAAATGTATTAACATCGTCTCTACATCTCATTATAATTAGTAGATCTAGAATCCCCACCCCCTTAGAGATAAAGAACGAATTTTGTGGAACCAACAAGATTTCAAAGGGGGAGATAAAATTGGAAGGGTGATATAGAGGAGTAAAAGCCTGGAGAAGTTAGAAGGGGAAAATGGTTGGTGGTTATGATCAAAATGCATTGTATACATTTTTTTCTCAATTTAATCTCATCAATTTTTCTCAGTCGAGTTTTCAGAGTGAATTTTAAAATACTATTTAAAATATATTTGGTTAATCTACCTTAGTATGGAATCTCTTTTTACTTTGTGACCATGTGTGATTATGGGAGCCTTCTAGAGTTGATCATCAGCACGGAGCCCGGCTTTCTCTACATGGTTACTTTTCCAGAAATCATTTGTCTTTTTCACTGTTGTTTATAACATTCATCTGCTCTATCAGAGATAGATAGAGCTGTAATTTATAAATAATATATGCATAACAGAAGCCATAAAATCTTTTCTAATTCTTATCGTCTTTAAAACTATCACTATTTAAGAAAAATAGTCTTGCCATTGGGGAAAATCAGTATAAAAGCTTCTCAAGAAACTAGAAATAGACTTGCCTTATGCCCTTGTTCTCCCACTATTGATGTACACTGTACACCTGACAGGGTCAACATCGACACACACGGGGGATGCCTGCACAGCCATGTTTATTGCAGCGTTTACAATGCACAAGTGCTGATATCAGCCTAAGTGCCCATCAATAGAAAATGATGAAATATATATGTGATATGTCTATGGTGTGTGTGCATGTGCGTGTATGTGTGTGTGTGTTATTCATCCATACAGGAGAACAAAAATATTACTGAAAATAAAATGGATCATTATATTAAGCTAAATAAACCAGATCCAGAAACATAAATATCACACATTTTCTCTCAGACATGGAAGCTAGAGATAGTTTGTCAAAGACCTGACAGTGACTGGAGAGATGGCTCAGTGGTTAAGAGCATTGGCTGCTCTTCCAGAGGACATAATTTTGATTTCCAGAATCTGCATTAGAGCTCATAACTGTTTGCAACTTGGGTTTAAGGAATCGGATGCATGCTCTTAGGGATTTCTAGGCCACCAATCATGCATGAGGTACACAGGCATACATGCATGCAAAATATGCATTCACATAAAATAAAGAGAAAGAAAAAGGTTATATTATATTATATATATTATAAAGGGGTAAGACAGGCCAAAGGGATGAAGAAAGAGAAAAGATCATGAGAGGTGAATAAATTGGTTACATTGCATATATGTATGAGAATGTCAGAAGGAACCTCATTGTTTTGGACAAGTAATATACACCAATAAAGAAGAAAAATGGTATGTCAATTCTGTTACAGTCATTTTATTTTTCTCTTAAAAACTTTTATACTTACATTTTTCTTGTTGATGTGCCATTGTGAATTCATAGACTTTCCCACATTGAATTTATGTCAGTGAGTAACAATTATTTTGTTTTATTGCCCAAGATTTTCCAATTTGAATAGTGAATCTTTTGCTGATAGAACCTTTATCAGGTTTTTCTTCTTAACATTCCTAAAACTTGCTTTTGTCAAAAGTGGTCTGCTTCTTCCACATCTTAACATTTTCACAGTTCAACATAATGAAACACTGCTCTGTGAGGAGTCATGCTTTTTTTCAGCTGAAAATAGTACAGAAGAAGAAGAAGAGGAGGGGAAAGAGGAGGCAGGGGAGAGTGGCGGTGAAGAGGAGGAGGAGGGGGGAGGACAGGGGGAAGAGGAGAAGAGGGGAAGAGTGGAGGGAGAGGAAGAAGGGAGAGAGAGTAGGGGAAAGAGGAGGAGGGAGGGGAGATTTGGGGGAAGAGGAGGTAGTCTGGCCTTCAGGAATGCACATATTGGTCTTGTAGGAGAGAATGCTAGTAACTCCTGAATCCCAAATATTTTCGAATTGTGTGGGATGACATTTAGTTTTTAGAGTCAAGTTTCAAGTTGACATTTAACATTAGACATGATGTCGCTTTATCCTGTTTTTAACTGACTTTTGCAATGGACACACGACAGCTACTGCACAAAATGCAGTCTAGCAAGTGAGTCTAATTGTTTCAGGTTTCCTAATGACAAAATGAAAAACTTCTTGACTCAGTCTAGGAGAACATGCTAACAATGTTGTAAAACTCACGTCAGGTCAATAAACATTGTTGAGCAATCTTTATGAGAACCTCCTGTTTCCCATAAAACTGTGAATTCCTGTTGTTATTTTCTCTATGTGACTATCAGCTTCTTAGTGTCCAGCTATGCAGACCTCTATACCCTATGTCCCTGCCTATGTAGAACCATTTCATTGCTTACTTGCTTTGGGCTTTTGTTTTTTCTTTCTGCTTGTTTGGCTTTTCTCTTTTACTTCCGTGTATCTTTAATTAGTCTTGTCTTTCACTTCATTCAAAGTAATGGGTTCAACCATGGCATTTTCATACCTGTTTTGCCCCTGTAGCTCTCCTTCTCCCCTCCTGTCCTGGTCTTCTGTAACTTCCCACTGGTCCCCTGACACACATTAGACCCCCTTCTGCTTCCATGTTGTATACATCCTATTATCTATTTTCCCCTGACCCACTTTAAAATGGTCTGTTGTCATGCCTGTACCATGTATGTGTGCAAATCTGGGACCTGCATTTGAGAGAAGGAAGGCAGAATTCATCTTTCTGTATCTGCCTTATTTTGCACAGCATAATCATGTCCAGTTTATCCATTTTCTTGTAAATGCCATCACTTCCTTTTTCTCTACAGCTGAATAAAATTACACTATGTGTATGTCTTTATCCATTCATCTATTGGTGGCTGATCCCACATCTTAGCTAATCTGAATAATGCAGCAATGATGTGGGCACACTAGTGACCTTGGGATGTATGCCAACAGTGGTATAAGCTTCATCATGGAAACTCTATTTTAAGTTTTCTTGAGGAACATCCATAAGGACAGTTGTACCATTTTACAGTTCCACTAACAGTGAACAAGGGAGCTTTGAGAAAATGTCTCACTAAATGTCCTGGTTGACCTTGAACTCTTGGCCATCAACTCCCCAAGTACTATGATTGCTGGCATTCCTAGCATTTGCTACCACATGCAACATAACTGCTCTTGAGTAGAGGAAAGTTCTCTGGAACTATCCTAGCTCGAACAGTGATTTGTAGCATTGTAAAACACCCCCATCCTCAGTCCTTCTTCTAATATAGACAAATATTTGCATTTCCAGTGATTTGTATTGTCTCTACTAGCCACAACCTCACTATTCATTTTATGTTTGAATAGAGATATCATTATAAAAACAGAAGTTGCAATAAAATGTATATTCACTGACATGCATTTTGACATGTGGTTGTGCATGTGGCTAATTGGTGTTATTTTATTCTACTTTCTATGGCAAGCATTTCTGTAGGATCACTCAATACTCACCTCTGTTCTTGCTTTTTCACATTATAGTTAGTAGGGGAAAAATTAAGTTCCATATCAAATGATATACAAAACCATGGGTTCAAGTGACATAGCTCTGGGCAAAGAGATGAAAGTTGCTTAATCCACATGCAACTGAATTCTCTGTTAGAATGTTCTGCTAGAGCAAAGGTTCTCAACCTTCCTAATGATGTGACCCTTTAATACGGTTCCTCACATTGTGGTGACTCCAACCATAAAATGATTTTCATTGTTACTTTATAACTGTATTTTTTCTACTGTTATGACTCATGATGCAAATACTTTGGGAGACAGAGGCTAGTCAAAGGTTTTATGATCCACATGTTGAGAACCACTGTGTTATAGTGTTCTTCTAAAGGAATTCAAACCAAAGCAACAGAAAGGCAGATTTTTGTAGAGCCATACCAATGAAGACTTATCCATGCTGAATCGGTACAAATGCATGAGGAGGAAGACATAGGGCATATCATCACTTAGATGATTGGTGAGGCAAGGGGACAATGGTACTGACAACAATAACTGATTATTTTGCCACTGACATAAAAAAATAAAATCATGAAGTCATCTCAGGCAATTATCAACTCAAAACTCAATGCCTTTGGTCCATTACACCCATGTTTAAAGAGCCTCTCACCCTCCAAAGCCAAAGGACAAACAACCTACATTAGTCAGGCTATAGATCATGTTGTGAATGTAATAGTTGATAAGATTGACTGTATGATATTGGGAATTCCCTCTGCCAAAGTCATGATCCTGTCAGGGTGTAGTGATATTTCATTTGTATTTTAATAAATAAAGCTTGCCTGAAGTTCAGAGAGCAAAACAGCCGCACTGATCGGCCTTACAGACCAGGCAGTGATGGCACACACCTTAAATCCCAGTAGCTTCATTAGTTTGCCATAGAAACTGGGTGGTAGTGGTGCACACCTTTAATCCCAGCACTAGAGAGGAATGTAAGGTGGGAGGAAACAGTTCTCACACACTTGTCTCATCCTGAGATTCCTAGAGGCAGGATCTCCATTTCGGATTGAGGTAAGCGTCAGTGACTGGCTGTTTTGCTTTTCTGATCTTCAGGATGAACCCCAATTTCTGTCTCTGGGTTTGTACTGATAGTGCAACAAAGGAGTACACCTAAACTCTAGAATAAAAGTGACTAGGTGTGTTCACATAAAATCTTGAACCAGTAATCTTCTGGAACTCCTTACCTAGCCGAACCAACTCTGTCTTCCATGGTAGAAGGTCATAACCTGGACCATGAAAAAGTCGCATCTGAAACAGTTTGCTTACAAGACAACATCTGACCACTTTGATATCTGCACTGCACTCCAGCTCATGGCTTCTGTATAGGTGGTTTTCAAACTTTACCATGTATCTGCATCACCTGAAGGATTTGTCACTTCCCAAATGGACAGGTCCACGCTCTGAGATCCTCCGTTACTGGACAACACATTGGAGCTTGCATCTCTAACAAGTCCCAGGTGGTCGTGCTGGCCTGAGGACCATGCTTTCAAAACTACCAACGTGGAAAAGTGGTCAGGACAATTCTCAGCTCATTTCGTACTAAGGCAAACGTCACAGAATTTAAATAGCCAGGACCAAGAGTGGATCTTAGGTGTAGATTAGTGGGGAGAGAGGCAGATGTTGAGTTACTTGTGGATCTGATGATCTGCAAACTTCAAACATTCACCCGTGCCTCAGAACCCGCATAACTGAGCCAGCCTTGCCTTGCTGCTAAGACAGTCTAGAAGCAGGGAGATCATGAAGGGCAGTGTTAAGGGAAGCAGAAATGCCTAAAAATGGTCATGGTAGATAGTGTATTGATCATGAATTCAGAGGCTTATGCTAAAATAGATTTGGAAACCAGAAAACCCACCATTTATGCCCTCAGGGAATAGCCAAATAAGTTCCTTTTATTAAAGAGGAAGTCAGGTCAGTGTGTACAGGTGCCTTTGTAAGTCAAAGACTACAACAGAAAATACTCCGATAAGAGTTGGGATCCTTGGTTTCAGCAGAAAAGATGGAATTCAAAAAGAAGAAATGACTAGTCTTGCCGCACACGGGCAACAGCTGGAGTAGCAAGCAGTCTTCACCCTTGGTGGTGCACAGCAACTGCGGACCTTGAAGCTCCAAGCAGCAAACTAGATGGGGAAGACCTGTGGGTACCATACCACACATAGAACCAGAAAAGACCAAAAGTGAGTAGAAGGTTGGTATCAGACGGCATAGTGAAAAGTCGTGATTCTTCATCTGGTTCCCTACGTGAGTCGGCTCACATTGCTGAAAAGCGGCATCAGGGTATGTCTACAGGAAGCATTTTAAGTTTTCCGAGAAAATGAAGCTGCAGCTGCTCTCTGATTGTATCAGCCAAAGACAATGAATCATTATCAGTTGTACCTGCTGACTTAAGTGCTTCCAGAGAAGTACCTGGAGCAGGTGTGACTCGGACAACACACATGGGAACGAAGCCTAAAAATTGCATAGGCTTCAGCTAGAAAAAGCCGCAGTAAACAAGGACTCAAACAACCTTTTAGGGAAGGTTTGCGAGACACAGAGGGCAGTTAACATACACCAGCAGAGGTGCAAGCTATTGGTAAAGAGTGATTAGAATGCATAACAGTGGGAAAGCTGACCAGTTTCCCTCATAACTACAGCACTAACTACAAGAACAGGGTCCATCCTTTATTCCACTAACGTGCTCACATTGAATGGTTGAGGTTGGTTTTTTGGGAGGGGAGGTAGTTAATATTTTCTCTATCCAGCGTTGTACCCAGAGTCACAAATTTGAAAACTACATAACAGAGCAAACTCATCCCAGGTCAAAAATGCATCTAAGTGGTGCCAAGAAGGAACTGTGACAGATTGCCACCAATACTGCAGCCATAGCCCCTTAGCCCCAACCATCTATCTGGTCATGCTAGTCGGGCTTCCAACTGCGGCACCTTCTCCTATTTGCCTGATAGTGTTCTCTGTCTACCGACCCTGCTCTGCTTCCATCCAGAGCTGATGAGGGGAGGGCCCTTGAAAACAAATGCCTACAAGGTCAATCCTCAACCCAAGACTTGTAGGTATGGTGTGTGTGTGTGTGTGTGTGTGTGTGTGTGTGTGTGTGTGACTATCTCCCTCTTTTTTGGATGGGAGAATCCCATTGATTAAGTTCCATTCATTTGCATACCATCCGTAGCATGAAAAAATACATGCTGTCCTTCATATGCTTCCCTGCTTCCCCTCCTCCTCTCACTTTTGGCCTTTCCTACCGATGTCTCCATTACCCAGGCACACTAGATAAAGATGCCGAGCTTCCGCTTCTGCAAAGGAATGAATGTTACGATACACAAGTAAGAGGGGATTTAAAAGCTTTCTCATCTGAACTCTGGCATAGTCCATCATCAATAGTGGGTATCGGATGGAGACATAGAGCATGCTACATGCCAGACTGGCACCAAGAATGGGTGGAGGGTGACAACCTCTAGAAGTTCTCTTTCACACGAGATTTAAGAATTATCATCAAAAACCAGTTGACAGTCAAGAGCTCTGCTGAAAGGAACAGAGATGAGGCAATATCACTGTTGGGAATGGTGGGGACTGACAATGTTGTCAAGACTCAAGATGGGATCAGCTGCCTACATTGAGGCTCATGGTGGCCTGCCCATGCCCGAAGACTTGACCACACGTCCCATGAGACGTAACTTTTGTAGGCTACTGCAGAAGGCTCCCTTGCAGTTGGAGAGCAGATGACAATGTCCAAGAGCCCGGGAGAATTACAAATGTCATGGAGATCAGTTTCTACTCCTCCTATGACTGTGGGAAGTTGCACAGACAAGTCCCATTGCTTAATCCAGATGTCACCCTTCCAAGTGAAACAGAGGAAGAGTAATCCTTAGCAGAAGGAATGGTGATTTGATGACTATGTAAAATAGCATCTCTGCAGGTTCAAGGAGAAAGAGACCATTTTACCTGATGAGTGTGCCTTCTGACACTGCCCAGTCCACGCCCTCCAGGAAAGGAGCCTGTTGTGAATGTCACTTCACAGAAATGTAATATTTTCAAGAATAGTTGAATCTACCCTTCTCTCACTTGCTAAGGGGAAGTCTATCTTGGCAATGTAGCACAACCAAGCCCACAAGGAGAAGTACATGTTGACATCTACACTATGCAGAGCTGGTGAAGAAACCGAAAGACAAGAGGGTTGGTTTGGCTGCACACAGGAAAATCACTGGGATGCTGCTGGTCCCACTGACTAGGACACCGTAGCTAGAGGAGTCCAGACTTCACGGAACATGAAGGCAAGCAAAAAAGCAAATAATGGCCTTCCTTATCTTAGTATGTTGCCTAGAGATCATTCTTGTAATATTTTGGTGAAGAACTTTTGCCCTTGACTGAAGAGTCTGCGTGTGGCTGAAGTAAAGAGTTTTGGATTAATTCCCTTGGCAGAGGAAATCCCAAAACAGTCTAGTAAAAGTCTGCTGTGTGGTTATTAGTGTTAACTCTAATAAAGATTCATAATGAAAAGAAGGAAGCTGAACAGGGTAAATTACAAAATGTAAATTTTAAGGAGAAAAAGAGCACAAGGAAGTGGAAGGGAGCTAAGTCCTGTGTTCAAAGAGATAAATGGATTAAGAAATGGAATGAAGGGAGTGGTGACCTCAGGGCAACATCCCTTCCAGTTCCAACTTGTGAAAGGGAACTAAAGAAAAGTTTAGAGCCAGGTGTGGTGGTGCAGACCATCATCCCAGCACTCAGAAGACAGAGCCTGGTAGATCTCTGAATTTGGGGCCAGTCTGGTCTATAGAGCAAATTCCAGAACAGAAAAGATTAAGCAGTGAAAATCGTCAAAAGTAGAAAGCCAGTGGAGATGTAACTGAACAAGAGGACAGGTTCCAGTCCCAGAAAACAGCAGAACGTGACAGCTTCGGTCATATGGTTCTCACTGTAGAGTCAAGGATAGAAGAAACAGGTTACAAAATGTGCCTCTGCGTCTAAGAAAAACTGATGAGACCAGGCATATATCAGGGATGTCGTGAATGGAGCCCTAGAGAGACCATTCCATGAAGCTGTGTAGGTAGAGGCTGGATTGCCTTGGAGACCACAAGGTGTTGGAGATGTCAGAGTCACGGGTTACCTGCTGAGGAGAGCTGCTAATAAGGAGTGGAACCAACCTAGAAGAAAGAAGTGTGTTGCAGTCAACAAAGTCAAAAGTAGCTGGAAATCTAAAGAATGTGTTGACATCAGACATGGAGCTGTAGAGTTTGGGGTTTGCCCAGCTGGTTTTCCACCTTGCTTTGGTACAGTTTCCTCACTATGCTCCCTTCCCTGTGTTTTGGAATACCAGTGTATATCCTGTGTCATTATATGTTGGAAGCATGTGATCTGCTTTATTATTTTGATTTTACAGGTGGTTATAGTTAAGAGATTGCAAGGATCTCAGGAGAGACTTTGAACTTTAGACTTTTAATAAGTTTGGGACTGTTATAGACTATGGGGACTTTTGAAGTCAGACTGAATGCATTTTTGCATTGTGATGTGACTATAAGCCTTTAGGGGCCAGGGAGTGGAATATGGTGGTTTGAAAGAAAATGGCCCCCAAAGGCAGTGACACTATTATGAGATGTGGCTTTGTTGGAGTAGGTATGGCCTTGTTGGAGGAAGTGTGTCACTGTGTAGGTGAACTTGAGGTCTCATATGTGCTCAAGATACTGCCCAGTGAGACAGATCACTTCCTGTTGCCTGTGCAAAATATAGGACTCTCAGCTCCTTCTCCAGCACCATGTCTGCCTGCACACTGCAGTGTCCCACTACGATAACAGACTGAATCTCTGAACTGTAAGCAACCCAGCACAATTAAATGTTTTTCATTATAAGAGTTGCCGTGGTCATGGTGTCTCTTCACAACAACAAAAACCCTAAGTAAGACACAGACTCAGTTTGATAATTTGCATGGGAAAAGGTGAGGATGAATATTAGATTTTCCATAGGCTGGGAAGTAGAGCTAATGCTGGGAGCAAAGAATCTGGGGTACCACCAAACCTACTCACAGGAAGAAAACAAACTAAAAGGAATTAAAGCTGCCTTCACCACCACCAGGTGGGTGTAGATTTTAAATGTGGCTCTGCCACCTGCTACCTGTGTAGTCTTGACAACTTATGCAAATTCTAAGAATTAGCTAAATATTGTCTGAAGTAGCTGAGTCTGTAAAGTTAGAGGAACAGCAAAGAAGCCCAATAAGAAGCATGGCAGTGGTGTACACCATCTGCATTTTAATTCTGCACTCGGGAAGCAGAGAAAGGCAGATCTCTGTGAGTTCAAGGCTAACCTAGTCTACAAAGTTAGTTCCAGGACAGCCAAGGCTACACAGAGAAACTGTGACTTAAAGAAGAGAAATATTATTATTCATCTTTTTACCTCATTCAAGTCGGTGCCCACGGCTAGAGGTACAACCTCGGGTAAAGAAACACACACATACACACATATACAAACACACAAATATGCATGCATGTATAGTTATAAAAGCAGGGGAAGCACAGAAAGAAGAACAAAACCAAACATCCCCAGGAAACTTCTTTGCATTCTATCACACATATTCTACTGAACCAAGGTGAATGTTTAAATCATAAATCCAGTCTGAGCAGCGGGATGTTCACATCACTGTGATACCCACCAGCCCAACTCCAAGCTCCTTCAGGACCCTCGGGAGCATACCTGAGTCCATCTCCAAACAGGGACTCCACCCACCCAACTGGCAATTCCAGGCCCATGGCCAGAGGTTATAATTTACAATAGTCCACTTTCGGTTCACTAAAGAGGTTAACATGGAGATAATTCAATCTTCTTCTGTTTCTCATCCTCAGTACTAAAGTTTCTAGTTTCTCTTCCCTTGTTCAATCAGGCAAAAAACTAAAAATTATAAATTTTCAATAGACCTTGCATTTCTACAGAGCCAAATGCTTTAAAACAGTGAGGAAAGCTTATTTTTAAAATGTAAAACCGACATTTATACTACAAACGACAGATTTGAGGAAGGGCCAGATAGTCTCCTGTTCTTCACTTTCCTTCAAGCCCCCAAAATAGCTGGAACTTACCCAAAGGGCAGGAAAGAAGCTTGGCAGAGAGGCTAGAACTGAGTGCTGTGTGCTAACTCCCCACCACCGTGGCAAAGTTGGTGATATTAACAACTTACAAGGAAGAAAGGTGGATTGGTGCTCTTGGTTTCAGATATTTTGGTCCTTAGTCACTTTGAGCCTGTGTTGAGGCAAGTACAAAACCAGAGGTGTTACAGGACAGAGCCATTCACATCATGGCAGCAGAAAACAAAGGTGAGCGGAGGGGTTGAAATCTAGATATAACCTCCAAGGGTATGACCTCAGACACCATCTCCTCTAATTACCTTCTACCTCTTGCAATTCCCAACACCTGTCGAGAGCACCACCGACTAGGAACCAAGGCTTCAGCATGCTGTGGGACATTTAAGATCCAAATCGTATGGGTATGAACCTGGAATCCCTGACAAATAAAAAGCTCCAAGCAGAGTTTAGACTAAGCACTTGGTGATGCAGAAATTATTATTTCAAACACAACAACCTAGAAGCTTAGTTTCAATCTCAGGAGGTAGGAATGGAGCAGAACTCTAAATCTGAATAAACTTAAACCTTCTATAGCAAATTGATTTAAGCCTTCCTGGATTTAACTGCACATTAGTAAGCTGATAGTTGTCATTAGCCAGAAACAGCGGCTATAAATAAATCTATATCAAATATACTTACCCTCATATTTAAGAAGATCTTAAAATCTTCAACTCCAGTTAAAAATCTGTCAACATTTTGTGTGCAAGTGTCTTGAAAACCATCTTCCAGGAAACACTGTGACCTTGGTTGGGCTGTACCAGATCTCCCTCACTACAAAATTTAAGTCTTTCTTGTAAAATAGATGTGACAATAACATCTACATCATAAAATTAAGGCAAGGATTTAATGGGCTAATACATGGTGCCTAACACCTAGGATGTGATAATAATTAGGGGGTGTCATTAGGCAGCAACCGTTTCTTTCCTCTATATGGTGTTTTCTTCTGTACAGGCAGAACTTAGTGTAAACTCCACCTTTTTGCCTAAATTTCTTCCATTTTTTCCAGGAAGAGAGATTTGGAAGAATAAGCAGGAATGCTGTTGGCATGGCTCCTTCTAACTTCCCCTTTGGAAACTGTTGTCAGTGCTCTTCCACTGAGAACATCCATGGCGTGTTCAGATCCGCTCGGTCCTCAGGTCCTCCCGAGTGAGATCGCCCTGGTTTAGCAGGGCGCATGGTCAAATGGTTCTGTTCCCCCTGTGCTGTGAGCAGCTTCATTTAACCCACGCCCGCACTTTACCTCTTCTAAGCAGCAAGGGTGATATTTTTGCCCATGCATATTTTCTTACTATGTGCCAGATTGTTTTTACAGATCAGATAACTAAGAAGATTATCTTTTGGTTCCTAACGATTTGGTAATAGCCATGCATGTTGCTAAAGACATTTTGGTTTTTTTAAGTATTCTTTAATATTCTACTTAAAGAGTATTTAAACAAATGGAGAAACATGAATGCGTAAATCTTTCCCAATGTTTTTTTAAACATTCTTGTTTTATTTTTTAAATATTTTTTATGGTTTATTTAACTTTATTTTATGTGCATTCGTGTGAAGGTGTCAGATCCCCTGCAACTGTATCTTCAGACAGTTGTGAGCTGCCATGTGGGTGCTAGGAATTGAACCCTGGTCCTCTAGAAGAGCAGTCAGTGCTCTTAACCACTGAGCCATCTCTCCAGCCCTTTCCCAATGCTTTTAAATGTGATTTCCTATTGCTAGAAAGATGGCTCACAGGTTTAGAGCACTTGCTGTTCTTGCAAAGGGTCTGGGTTTGATTTCCCTGAATTCCTATCATGCCTTAAAACTATCTGTAACTCCATTTCCAAGGGATCTGATGCCTTCTTATGAACTCTACATGATAACCAGACATGTATGAAAACAAAGCATTAATACCACAAATAAACAGATAAATAAATCATTTAAAAATCATTATGTAGAAAAAATTTTTGAAAATTTGATTTACCAACAAAAGGTAACTACTTCCATACATGAAGCAATCAAGCATTAAGAAGGACATTGTAGAGTTGGAGAGATGGCACAGCCATAAAGGCTTGGTTCACAACTAAAAATGTCACTGTAGTCTTCAAATTCTAACTAGGTGAGATAATATAATATAACATACCAGATTTATACTCTCATTTTACTCTTCTAAAAACATACAAAGCACACAAAAACAAATGGACAAAAGGAAGCCAACATTGTGGTCTCTGGGAGTCATGAAAGAGGCTGCATCCTACATTTGAAGTGCTTACTGTGTAGAGACTGTTTGCCACCCAGGAAGCAGGAAGGAAAACCTAAGAAAGAAACTGTTCATAGTGCATTTTGACAAAACAGAAATTGGAGCTCAACTCAGCTGTAACTTGAGAGGCATGAGAATTAAAAAAAGGAATCTCAGTAAGAGAGCTCCCATGATCAACAGGCAGACAATATTGAGCCTTTAACTGAGTGCTCATCCACAAATGTGTAAGAGGGTTACAAAAAAGTAAGAAAATACTAATGTCAAAGGAATGTTTTCTGAGCCCACAGAAAGCTAAGAACAGTTTAACTTCTCATCAGCCAGACTGGGAAAAATCTAACAACACATGGTCACACATCAGGTGGAAGTCTCACAAATACATCGTGAAGACAACAGGAATACATTAGTCTTAGACTAATAGGTTCCTTACACCTATAAACATTAAAATTTAATGAATGTAATTGAATAAATGGATACCTGGACAAAATCCAAGACTTGAAAAAGTAATTTAAAAATCATTGACCGATAATGTAAATTCATGATATCTCACATCTAATAAAATGATGAGTAAGCCGGGCACAGTGGCACAAAGTCTTTAATCCCACCACTCAGGAGGTAGAAGCAGGAGGATCTCTGGGAGATCAAGGCCAGCATGATATACATAGTGAGCTCCAGGACAGTCAGAAGTACACAGAGAGACCCTGTCTCAGAAAAAGAAGAAGGAGGAGGAGGAAGAAGAAAGAAAGAAGTGAATGTGTAAAGAAGAAAATATGAGTGATACTGTGTTGAAAATCAAAACATACTATGGAAACACAAAATAATAGCACTAAGATGGGCACTGAGAGATGAATAGGTGTGTAAGACCATTTTCTGCTCTTGCAGATGACCTGGCCTTGGTTCCTAGCACCCAAACTATGGTTCACAACCATTTGTAATTCAACTTCCAGGTGATCTGACTTTCTCTTCCTGCATCCAGGCACTAGGAACACACACACACACTCACACACACACACACACACACAGAGGGAGAGAAAGAGAGAGGCAAAACTACCAATTAAATAGGTAAATCTTTTTAATAGAAAACTGAGCATCAATATTAAAATATTTCTGTTTGTTTATTTTTGAGACTGACTCTCACTTTGTAACCCAGACTGGCCTCCTGAGTGGTAAGAAGACAATCTGTCTATGCAACTAGGAACAATTTTAAGGAAATGCTCTCCCTTTGGTTGTTGTTTATGTAAATGGATTTTGAGTTTTTCCTATCACCTTCTCTTCCTGAGAAGGTATGAAAAACAGAATAAAATTCGTTGAGAAGTGGAAGTAGAGACATTGTATCACAGACTTTCTTTTACTTAAAGAAATACATTTGTGGATAGTTTAACACAATTTATTGATGCATGTGGGTCATCTCTCTATGTGTTACTTTCATTGGTTAATAAAGAAACTGCCTTGGNAGATGTGAGAGTTAGCCAAGAAGATGCTAGATATAATGGGCCAGGCAGTGCTTACATGAATACAATTTATGTGTTGTTATTTCGGGGTATAAGCTAGCAGTGCGGGAGCTGGGCTGGACGAAAAGCAGGCCCGCTCCCCAATCACTACTATTTATAACATGTTTTTTGTAACTTGCTACCAAGTCTTTCTATTTGAAACTTACGAAAGCCAAACGTTAGCAGGTCTTTATGGATGATTGGGTATCCAAAAGTTTTCAATGTTTTGTGGAGGGTTCTGCAAATGCAAGGATTGCCAGAGTAACTATCTGCATGAGGCAAGAGAAAAACCTGATTCAAGACTCAGTAGCCAGTGTTGATTCAAACTGCAAGAGTCTGATACTGGGCAGTTAGTTTTAGGTATATTTAAGTACAGAACAATTTGGGGGGAAGAAGTTTCCCATTACAACACAATCCTGTGTGCTCAATAAGGCATAATTACATGGGAACTCTTCTCAAAGTATATGTAACTTTTTCCATGAAGATAGGGCTTCAAATAGGCTATATGTGTTATATTAAGAGCCATGATGAGGCTCTAGTGTGGGCCCAGTCATGCAAACAATGCAATGATCATGCAGTCTTTTAAACATCTCCAGCCCTGTTTGTGGGAGCCTGAGGGAACCCCTGGCCACACAGAGAGTGCAGAGGTCAACCAGGCTCCTAGCTATATCTATTACAGCCTTCTGAGTGGCAAACAGGCTGTATACCTCTTCCTCTGAATAGATTACCATGCCTGTTTCTCTTTCTTTCCTAGGTGTGTCTCTGTGAGTGCAAGGCCCTCTGCTCCCAACAATGTTTCTTGTGTTGTTTACTGATGAACATTTTTGGCAGTGATAACAAGAGCAAACAGCTGACTTTTGTTGAGTTTTCACCCTAAGAAATGAATATTTTGTGTAAATAAGCCTCATTTTAGTCTTCTCAGCCATTTCCTAGGAGCCCATTCAATATGTGCTCATCCATGGGTTAGTCTACTGATGAAGATGCTCCTCCATGATCCAATCACTTCTCTGTGGCATAGCAGCTGGAGTCCAAGCCTTAACATAAGCATAAGCCTTTTGAGGGGGAGACTTTGTGACTAAACCATAATATATTATATTACAATATAACATTACTCAAGAAGCTAGTCTGTGGACTACTCTACAAAATCTCAGCTACATAAGCTACACACAGGGGAGGAATATAACCAAAACTGCAAACAAATTTCAATTATTCTCAATAAGTAAATCTCTATTCCTCTATTAGGAGTTATCCTTGGGTCAGTAAAATTGCTCCACAGGCAAAGGCACACAAGCCTAATAATCTGAGTCAAGTACCAGGAATCCACATAAAAAATCAGATGCAATGGTGTACATCTGTAATCCCAGTACTCCTGTCTCCTGTAGTAAGACTGGAGCAGAGGCAGAAGAATTGTCCAGCAAGATAGCCTGGGATATGCAGTATGACAACAAAAGCAAGAAAGACCCTTTCCAGGCATCAAGAGACAGCTAAGTGGTTAGCGCACTGGCTGCTCTTCCAAAGGACCTGGCTTTGATTCTCAGCACCCATAAGGCAGCTCACAGCCATGTGTAACTCCAGTACCAGCAGGATACAATACCTCCTTCTGGCCTCTGATGTACATGATGTACAGATATACACACACACAAAACACCCATACACATAATATCAATCTGCCTTGATAAGGTATTAGGCAAATAATGAATCCAAAAAGTTGACCTCTGATCTCTGCATATGGTTACCCACATTCATGAATAATAAATAAATAAAGTGACCTGTATAATTCATAGAGTCATGAAGAACTGAAACCAAATGTTATGAGAAAATAAAAGGAATTAAAAAAATATCAAAAGACCAATCTCTGGTTTTAAAACTAGGTTACTCATTTTCTAGATTTCATGATGTTTGTGATTTCTGTCAACTTTTTAAATCTTGTACTTTTCAAATATAATTTTCCTAACAAATATACATTATTCTTTCTATTTTCACTCATTTCATATTCTGTTCCAAAAAAATATGTCCAAAACTCTAGGAACCTCTCAATACCTGGCTTCTCCCTAAATGCAAATCTGAAATCTACTCAAAGAATGTCTTGTGTGCCTGTGAATTGTGAAGTACATTAGTAGACAATTAAATTTATTAATGCTGCAATATTCTGTATACTTCCTTCCCACAGTAGTACTGAATTATCAATGAGACCATTGATGGGAAACACTTAGAAAGGGAATAATTGCCACAGCAGCGCAGACTGCCACCTTTATACCCTTTGAAATGAAGGCATTGGGAGTTCTGGATATTTGATAGGTAGCTTTCTAGCAATATTTCACTAAGTGCATGGGGTTCCTGGGGCTGTGTGGGTATAAAGATAATTTATATCCAAATTTGTCTTCAGGAAGCTCACTGTGTACATCATGAGAATATTGGACTGAACAAAAAGTAAGAGATCAATTCTACATTAGTAAGCTTTTATTTTTATTACAATCCACATTTTAAAGTGAAGCTCACAGTCACAAACATGCATACATATGTGCCTACAAAACACAGAGTTAAAATATAGTCATTTTTTAACTGACATTCACTCTTAGAGTTTCTGTTTCTCGTTAATTTCACAAAATATTAGTCACTTTGTCTAACTCAAAGTCTTAACTTCATAATGGATCAGTTCTACCATTTGAAAAATACTGTTCTGTGGGATATTGTCTTACTGGTTGTGAAAATTTAAA
>LOEQ01004112.1:187569-215087 GCA_001685075.1 Bramus lutescens | reverse complement strand
CTCGGCGCTCACGCTACTGCCGCCCTCCTTCACCTCGCTGTGTCTGCCCGCGCAGAACTGGTGCGCCAAGTGCAATGCCTCCTTCCGAATGACCTCCGACCTGGTGTACCACATGAGGTCTCATCACAAAAAGGAGTATGCCATGGAACCCCTGGTGAAGCGCCGGCGGGAAGAGAAACTCAAGTGCCCCATTTGCAACGAGTCCTTCAGGGAGCGTCACCATCTCTCCAGGCACATGACCTCGCATAATTGATCGGAAGGACCCTGGCTTTTCACGCGTGTGCACGCACAGTCAAGCCACCTGCGGGAGCAGACGCACAAGAACATCCACCACTTCCTTATGCCCCCAAACACTGCAACTAAACACGTGCACACACAGGTCCTTCCCCTGGCCAGGGGCCTCATCATCCAAATGTTTAACTTGGGACACACACGCACATGCACACGACAGGATGGTGGGTTTTGGATCGGGTGGGTTGTTTGAGGGGGTTTTCTTTTGAATGCACGGATTTTCACTTTCCCAAAAAACAAAGGTACATTTTAAAAAATGTCATATACTGCAACATATTGATGCATTTGTCATACGTTTCTACTTAAATTATTAAGCACTTATGGTTTAGATGTAATAACTCTATGTAAGGACAAAATTTATTTTAGATATAAAGTGATAGAGGAAGGTGAGATGCGTTCTGCATTTCCTGATGACAGCTGTGTTCTTACAAAAATAAACAAAAGAAATAAAAAGGGGGTCACCGTTCAATTTGAGTTTCCAGGGAGAAGTGCATGTATCATGAAATGATTATGGACTTCAATGAAGAATGTCACCAATTATGTAAATATGTGTTTCCTTTTAATACAAAGTGTAACTTTGTGGCAGTGAAATGGAGTCTGGATAGTTATGTGTTTCTTTTATCCCTAAAAGATTTATTGAACTTTATAGTTTATCCAGGTATGTTGGATGCTTTGACAATAAATAACTATTTTCTTCAAAGCAAATATTTGGAAAATTTAATTTTTTTGCAGGTCAGTATACTTTGGGTAGTTAATGTATCTTCATTGATTCCTTGAGAAGAAGCGAGGAGGCAGTAGGAGTAAGGTACCACAAAGCCTGTGTCATCTTCATTTATTTGAGCCTAAAACAGGAGTGTTGATTGTCACTTGGAAATTCTTTAGTTGAAGAGTGCTAGGCTGAGTGACCAAGGACAAATTATTTAGCACTTACCATACAGCTAACTTACCATGGTGTCAGCATCCCTTCCAGAAGGAATATAATACATCTTAACACATATGACCAATTTTTGTACAGCATCTGGGAGAACAAATTTAAAAAATGAAACAAAAACCCACTTTAGGATCTACTAGTGATGCTTCCACCATGGGAAGTTCCTAGAACTTTCTGTTTTCTGCCATCCATTAAGGACTCCAAGGAGAATTTATCTAGTAATCAGGTTTTAAAGATCATGGTTTGATCATAGTCAGTGTGGATTAAAGGGCCTAGTTTTACTGGGAGTGATCTTGAGACTAACGTACTGAAGAACCAACTGGTTCTTTACGGAAAAACTTCCCTATCCTTTGCAGCTACTGTCAACAATTCTTAGAGAATATCTGTGTATGTGTCTGTGGTGTGCACTGTAGCTTCTACACTAAAAGCCAAAGGGCCAACGAACCTTCTTGAGCAGCATCCTTGCACCCCAGGAGCAGACTCTTTTCTTCAGAGGTTGAGCCATCCCACCTCTACCCCCCCCACAGGCACACACATACACACTTTCACATTCTGTTGATTTCCCCCTTGCATCTAAAGGATGTTTGTGGATAGATTTCTAGTGGGAGCTTCTCCCAAGGTGTCCATTTCAAGACTTTCCAATAACTATTCCCTAAAGGATTTTGAAACCTGCAGTATTTTAAGACCATTACACAGCAAGTTGCATTTAGAGTAGGGATCCTCTAAAGAGTAGGTGTGGGGCTAGTAAATTTATTCAGGGAGTGTGACTGAGTTTGGTGAAAAGTTGATTGGCTTCCTTAGATCCACTTTGCTATGATATTTCTTTAAAGCCTGTTTTCAATTTTTCCACACAACAGTTCGATGATATTACAGTCTGCCTGCTCAAGATGGGGGTAAAAAGAATGGTCCAAAAATTACCTCTGCTAATTTTGTGTGGTGTTATCTTCTACCATTATTCCCAACCTTTGGTGTGCCTGGTGTGACCTTATTTATGTCACTGGAGAACCAGTGACACGTGTTCTGGTGTCTTTAAATTACTTCTAGCACTCAAGAGGGGGTTTTGTGTTTTGTTTCCCAGGGAACCAAACATTTGAAACTAAAGAGAGATTTCTAGAAAAAAGACCAAGATCAGTTGTGAAGAAAATGGAATGGCATGAACAGAGGATGCTATTTAGGTGTGAATAGAAAATGGTCCTTAGGAGGCACTTGCTTCCAGTGTCTGGCAGACCCGTTCAGGGAAACTACTCTACCACTGCAACAAAAATCTACTAAAACCCAGCAAACACAGAACATCTTGGGAACCAACTTTAAGAGGGGAAAAATGCTTGACTTTGCCTTCCTGTTCTATCTGATCCTTCTGGAGCCCCCACTTTAACCTAAACAGCTTCATTATCACTGGAGATTCCAAATGGATTGTCTGGAAAAGTTCAGCAAACACTGCCCCTGGGAAGGGTTCTGAAGGACACAAGTAGACATGAAAGTCCCTTCGTTATTCTCTTTGATTTGGTCATTATCTCATACATACTATCAAGCAGAAAGTTGCTTGGCTGAGTTATCGCCTAGGCGATCCAGTTAGGCAGACACTCCAGGGCGGAGTTCCCTGTGTGCAGGCCGAAGGTGGTAAAGGAAGGATTCCCCAAACTAGTTTTACCATCATCCAAGGCAAACTCACTAAGGTTTTCTCTCAAAACGGCACTGTCAGATCACCGCAATCCTGCAATCCTTTCTCTTGTTCCAACCCCAGAAAAGAGTTTCTAGAAGTCACAGTCTCTCCTAGCTGAGGTCATTGACTAAAGCTGTGCTAATGCCCGCACACAGCTGCGGAGGAAATAAGGTCACAGGGCCCCAAGACAAGCTGGTTCCACAAATTCCGTGCCAGGTGTCCCAAGCTTCCAGGCCTCACAGGTGGCCTGAGCTCTGAGTGCCCTACTGGGAGGGNNNGGGGGGGCGGGGGAGGGAAGCAGGTCACAAAGCCAACCAGTTACTACCCAGCATTTGTTGTGTCTCAGTCCCTGGAAAGATGCCTGGAAATGTTCCAACATCTGGGGTCTGAGAGTCCTTCATTCGTCTGTCTCCAAGCGTTTGCACGTGGAGGAGCCCATATGTTACAGGGTGTATTTATGGGGTGCAGCGGACACCCACAGGCATGCGCAACGGGGGAGCGAGGCAGGAAGGGACGCATGTATATCTGCTGGAATGTGCAGCAAGGGAGAGTTAGATCCGAGACGGATCTTATCTGGGAAACTTCCAGACTCCTAGCGGCCTCGACTTTGTAGCCCTCATACACCTGGAGCCTGGAGAGTGACAGTCTCTGTAGGGCAGGCAGGGACTAGTTGCAAACACAACACAGGTGTGTAACTGTGGTCTGGTATCGAGACCGAATTTCGAGATGGGTCCTGTGCCCAGTCTCCGAACTGTGGCTTCCTGTTTGCGTTAAACTTGTCCCTGACAGCTTATTTACCTCAGCAGGTGCTTTGACAGCGAATGTGACCTCTAATGGAAAATTGTTGAACAAGCAAGGACTAGTAGCATCCAGAAAAAGGCCAGGGAAGGGTCCTGTCTCAACAGTCCTGTCCAGATGCTTCCCATTCCACCCCACCCCATCTTCTCTGTTTCCAGAACTGGAGGCACTGAGCAACCTACCTCGCCTAGGTGCAGGCAGCTCTTCCGGTCTTTCTATTTCTCAGTCTCACAGTGAGCATCCTTAGGTAGGTTCTCCCCCTGCCCAACATGTGCTGGGAACCCCGTTGCCTGACGGATCTGGCATAGACCTCGGGCCAAAACTAGTTTCACCATCTCCCAAGGCGAACTGGAAGTCCAGCATCTGCCTGGAGAGTTTAGTTTTCCCCTCTTTTTCCGTGGTGGCCCAAACTCAGGTTCTGGTATTAATAGAGCTTATGGTATCTTCTGCTTTCCTCATCCCTCCTCACCCTCCCCCTTCTGCCACAACCTGTCTCTTAGGCTCCTAAGCTCTTGTGGAGGTTTTCCTCGGCAGGTTTATAAGGAAAGTCCGCTTGGAAGGTCTGCCCTCCAGGCAACTGGCCCAGTACACGCGCGCGCGCGCGCGCGCGCGCACACACACACACACACACACACACACACACCAAACCATATACCACACACTGCCTTAAAGCTGATCAAGTATCCACCAGAGAACTGGGTCATCTTCTCTTCCTCTTTCACAGGCTTCGCTGAGCTGAGGTGGCAACCCAGGCAGGGGGCCTGAGTGAACTTTTCTAACTCCTGGGCTTAGAAGGGCTCAGAGAAGCAGAGCACAGCTTCCCCCTTTCCTCGCTGTAGACAGAGAATGAACGATTATAGATAGAATTATGTCTAGTCCGCAGGATTTGTGGGTGATAAAACATTCTTTATAAAAGGATTCTCTTTCTTTTAATATTAGGTTGTCCAGCTTGAAGTACTTTACTTCCTCCTGATTACTTAATCACCCTCTTCCAAGTTGTGTGTATACTAGAGTATCTATTTAAGTTTGCACACACGCCTACCTATATACAAACATGTGCATATAGTATATGTACAAATCTATATACAAATATAATACATATTCAAGCACATAATAGGTAGGAACTATTTTAAATATTTTTCCTATATTGACTTGGTTTAATCCTCACAACTTACTGAAGAGGATGGCAACTAAGAAGCCCTTCCTCGTGTCTCAGCCTGGTTAGCATGGCTGTCATTCTAGAAGAGATGTTTGAGTGTTTAATTGGGCATAATACACCACATGATTATAAAGATAAAAATGAATGGAAGAAGAATCTGAGCTTAATATTTCCTGCCACAGACAGCGTGACCAGAAGGTAGACAAATGGATTACTCCTCTTCCTAGGTCCTGTGTGACAAATAGCACCTCACTTGGGAAGCTTTGCTGTGCTCGGTACCTGAGGGATGTTTCCCCCTGAAGATCTGATGCTGGTACTCATTTACCAGTAAATAGTATCCGAAGGACCCCTGCTCCAGTTTAAGCTTTTCAGCATCACTTTCTATGGTTAATATTTTCAGTATTTAAGATGTATTTTGAACTACAGGACTCTGCATCTATTATACGTAACTCTGCTACTTCCAAACATCGAGACCTGAAAACATATATCTTATCTTCTCGTTTCCCCTGCTCTTTAGGAAACAGGTTCTTGGTTGAGATAGTAAGATCTTTTGTAAACCGAGAGACAATGGGCATGCAAAATTTGTCAGGAAAAAGTCCTGACATGAACGCAACTGTCCGTTCTTCGTTTCTTCACTTTCCCCCCAAATGCTCATCAACCGCCAACTCTAAATGCCTTCCCTGACCCATCTCCTGGGTTTCAGAAGAGAAACACACAAATCACTTCTATCCTTGGTGGAGGGCTCTGTGTGGATTGTTTCCAGGGTTGAAATCTGGACCAGCGTCCTAGCACGACACGTTTCCTCTGAGGTCATCTCTGGGCAGCTGTTGTCAGTATTACAAATACTGCACATTGCTTGTGCAACACGAGTAGAGTAGCCTTTTCTGCTTTGTTTTTGCTTTGTTCATTTTCTTTTTTAAAAGATTTATCTATTTATGATGTATACAGACTTCTGTCTGCATGTATGCCTGCAGGCCAGAAGAGGGCACCAGATCGCATTACAGAAGGTTGTGAGCCACCCATGTGGTTGCTGGGAATTGAACTCATGACCTCTGAAAGAGCAGGCAGTGCTCTTAATCTCTGAGCCATCTCTCCAGCCCCCACTTTGTTCATTTTCTAGTGGAGTTTTAAATTATTTTTGCAAAAGTATTTGATGACTTCTTTTCTCTCAAATAAAGTAAATTAAGATCTGTTTTTCCCTCTGGCAAGATGTTACACTGGATCTTTAAGAAAGACAAATGTAGTTAAACAGCGACACCCAGCACAAAAATCCATGAAAGTCACATAATGGCTTAGTTTGCTGCTTCTCTAGGCTCAAAAGAGGGTAGGAGAAAGAAAATAAAGGGAATTTGACTCCAGAGTCCACCCTAGAAAGATTCAAGGTAGCATTCCGGGAGGGCAATTAATGTTTCCGCTGAAATGCTTTCAAGGAGAGTGCAATCTAACTACTGGCTTTAGAAAGGAGACTAGGCAGGGCTAAATAATGAGTGTGTGAAAGCTTACCTCTAGGGAGGTTTAATCTGCTAGCGAAAATCCATCTCCAAAACCCCCATGTTCCACTGCTCACACATTTAGGCCTTTTAAAATCTCCCTTTGTCCTTTTCTTCCCTCAAGCAAAGAGGTAGCCTCCAAAATCCCCACTAGAGGGAATATTAGCTGAGATAAAAGTTTCAGTCTATACACTAGACTTTGACAAATATTGCCTGATTTTTTTTCCTACTTATTTTCTAATTTTGGAACATCTAGATAAAGACGAAGCATTGGTATGTGGAGGTACCTCTCCACCTAGGGTGATAACGCTTCCAAACCAGAGGTATTTGATTTTGAGGCTCTGGCTTTTTAAGCCACTAAACATGCCTAAACCAAAGACCAGGAAAGACATTTAGAAAACATCACTTTCAAAACTCAAATTCCACACCCAGTAAAGAATGGCAGGGTAAAGCAAGTCTCATCAGGTTGTATGATTGCTAGCAGCTCACATCTGAGTTTCTTAAATCCTTTGAATATTCAAAATACTTTCACTTTTAACAACTCAGGTATAGAGGGTTGGGATTTCATCCATCAGTGTAAATTGACATGCATATGTATCTTTACCAACTTTCTTCTTCAGGAGATCAACAAGTTCCTTTTGCATACATTCCAAGAGAAGCCACTGCTTTATTACTGCTATTATGGCCCATGTTTTGATACAGAATCTTCCTGCATAGTCCTGTTGGAGGATGTCTTGTTGCTTCCCAGCTGACCAGACTCCCAAAATAATCACACAGAAACTATATTATTTAAAACACTGCTTGGCCCCTTAGCTCTAGCTCCTTATTGGCTAACTCTTACATATAAATTTAATCCATCTCCATTAATCTGTGTATCGCCACATGGCAGTGGCTCTGGCTAAAGTTCTGGCATCTGTCTCCGGCAGGGTTATATGGTTTCTCTCTAACTCCACCTTCCTTCTCCCAGCATTCAGTTTAGTTTTTCCCACCTAGCTCTGCTCTACCCTGCTCTGCTATAGGCCCAAAGCAGTTCCTTTATTAACCAATGGTATTCACAGCATNAGACTCCCAAAATAATCACACAGAAACTATATTATTTAAAACACTGCTTGGCCCCTTAGCTCTAGCTCCTTATTGGCTAACTCTTACATATAAATTTAATCCATCTCCATTAATCTGTGTATCGCCACATGGCAGTGGCTCTGGCTAAAGTTCTGGCATCTGTCTCCGGCAGGGTTATATGGTTTCTCTCTAACTCCACCTTCCTTCTCCCAGCATTCAGTTTAGTTTTTCCCACCTAGCTCTGCTCTACCCTGCTCTGCTATAGGCCCAAAGCAGTTCCTTTATTAACCAATGGTATTCACAGCATACAGAAGGGAATCCCACATCATAGCCCAAGCTGGCAACTCAAAACTCCTCTTGCTTCATCTTTACAAAAACTGAGATGGTAATCATGGATCACTCTAGTAGGTGGGAGGAGAAATCTAAGTTTCAAGAATGTGTAGTTTCAGAGTGCCTGCCATCTTAGCTTTCTATAGAAGCCTCCTCAAAGATGCAAGATACTGCCAACTAGAAAATCAAATAAAGATGCAGAAGGAGGGAACTTTTGATATGACATCACAGTCTCCCTGACTCCATAGGGAGAAGAAGGAAAATAAAGGTAATTTCCACAAGATTTTCATTCTTAAGATTCTTATCACCATTATTATTATTTACATTTATCTATAGTACAGGAGCACAGATGTGTGCTACATGTGCACATGTGTGGGTGTGCATGCATTTGTGCATTGTATGTGCACGTCCGAGGAGTCAGAGCTCTCTTTCTACCACGTGGGCACTGAGGATAAAAGTCTGGCCAGCAGACTTGTTTGCAGGCACCTTTACTCCCTGAATTTCCCTCCAGCCCAAAGAATTTTCATTTTGAAAAATAGACATTAGCAGCTATCCAAAGAAAGGAAAAAGAATAGAACCTAAAGGACTTTACAGATGTCTCACAGGGAGAGATGACTCCTAAATCATTGTTAACTTAAAAAAATGCAGAGCCCACAGGTAAGATCAGAGACCCTGCTGTGGAACAATCCCTCTGTACAATGTGAAAACAGGTTGTCTTCATTGTTAATAAAAATCTGATTGGTCGATAGCTAGGCAAGATTGTCAGGGCAGAGAGAATGCTGGGAAGAAGGGTGGAGTCTGAGGAATCTCCAGCCAGACCCTGAAGAAGCAACATGGGAAGTTCATAGATGAGGTAAACAAGCCTTAGGGCAGCCTATAGATTAATAGCAATGGGTTAATTTAAGTTGTAAGAGCTGGCTAGAGATAAGCCTAAGCTATCAGCTGAGTACTTATAATTAATACTAAGTTTCAGTATGGTTATTTGGGGAGCAGCTGGTGGGACTCCCCATTTAAGAGCACTTTTTAAAATTTTTTGTTTTATTTTTTGAGATGGGGTTTCCTTGAGTAACCTTGACTGTCTTGGAACTCACTCCATAGACCAAGCTGACTTTGAACTCAGAGATCCACCTGCCTCTGCCTTCTTTCTGAGAGCTGGGTTAAAAGACGCACCACCGCCAAGCTTTAAGAGCACTTTTAAATTAAACAGAGGAAATTGTTTAAATGTTCAAGTATTAGTACCTTATCAGTAGTTACCATTTTACAATTAATTAATTAGTTGGTTCTCTGTGTAACAGCCCTAGCTGTCCTGGAATTAGCTCTTTTAGACCAGGCTGACCTCAAATTCATAGAGATCTGCCTGCCTCTGCCTCCTGAGTGCTGGGATTAAGGCTGTGCACCACCACTGGCCAGCTCTATTTTACTCTTTAGACATTAATGCACGGGGCTTTCTGAAATTGCTTCAAAACTTATTTATGTGTACATCCTTTTCAGGACCGGACACAAAGCCCCAGGGACTCTCCCCTAGACCAGGTTTTTGAAAAGGTAACAGCAGCATCAAAAGTCCCTTGACCTATCAGTTTGCCCTTAGTTCTAGTCCAACAGCCGACCACAGCTGTGTCTCTGTCCGCGACTGCCTTCATAGGCACTGCCACTTTCGGGTGGGGCAATGGTTCTGATCCTTTGTGCTTCAGCAGCAGGTGCCCACTTCCTTCCCATCACTGCATTACCACATAAGGGAGTGTCTCAGCAGGCATGGCAGAATATCTCAGGAGCACCAAGTAGAACACAGTGCAGAATGTACAATCACCCTTCAGACCTGAAGCTGCCTGTGGCTCTTGAGCACACTATAGGTTCTTGGCACTCATCTTTTGTATAAACATGGCTATGCCAACCCTGATTTTCTAGGCTTCTAAATGTGTCAGGCCACACTAGTAAGTAGAAGAGCATCTTAAAGTTCCTATAATTTTCCATAAGCACACAGAATTTTGCTTAAAATCATTTTATGTGTCTGAAGATCAAGCATCTAATCCTGTATCAAGCATTCTTAGACTGCCAGCCTCCAAATAATGACAGGGAGACTCTTGTTTGTTGTTTTGTTTTGTTGTCTGTTTCAAAACAGGGTTTCTCTGTATAACAGCCCTGGCTGGCCTTGAACTCACAGAGATCCACTAGCCTCTGCCTCCAGGGTGCTGGGATTAAGGCATGCACCACCACGACCTGGCATGGAGACTTATTATTAATTATGAATGCTGAGCCTTAGCTTAGGCTTGTTTCTAGCTAGGTTTTTAAATGTTGAATTAACCATTTCTATTAATCTATGCACTGCCTGAGGCTTGCTTACCTCACCCATGTACTGTTCATTCTGCTTTCCTGCTTCCTCCATGTCTGTCTCTCTGTCTGTCTGTCTGGTCCCTGGCTGGCTGGATCCCAGCTGGCTGGCACCTCTTTTCTCTCTGCCTGTCAGCCCCACCTATCCTTTTTCTACCTAGCTATTGGCTGTTCATATTTTTATTAGGCAGGCAAGGTAAAACAGCAGCACATCTTTACATTGTTAAACAATTATTCTACAACACACAAATGGAACATATCTTTACATAGTTAAACAAATGTTCTATTTCACAGCATTTCCCCCTTTTGTCTAAATAAAAAGGAAAGGTTTTAAGTTTAATATAGTAAAACTATATTCAATAAGAACAATTATCAAGTAAGAATTACATTTACAATATCTAGGCCATTTGTATTTGACAAATTCAGAGAAAATACTCCATTATTTATCCAATCTTGGTGAGTCCAAAGTTTTGTACCTAACTTACCTTCTACTAAAACTAAAGAAAACTGTTACTATAACTACCTAGATTTCAACTCCGTCAAAGACCCTAAAAGAATATAGAACCTATACTAGTAAATAGGAAGTTCAGTGCAAGCCACTTCCCAAACTGTAGAAGCAATAGAGATACCTATCTGCCTGAACAATAATCCAAGTTTCCTCTGTAACATTGGACATCCATGTTTGGCCTACAGGCAGACTTTTTTTGGAAGCAGGAATTTTGAAGGACTGTCACACCTTTTCTTGGCAAAGTCCAACAGTCATTGTCCTTTGTATCCTATATGTCCAGTTTGTCCAGTATACTGTCAGCAGTATACTCTCAGTAGTTTCTTACCCAAATGTCTATCTTTGCCATATTGAAAACAAACTCCATATACAAGTGCTTTGATGCCCATCATTCTTTTATGAAGTAGATTGGAACTGCCAGGAGCAGACATTTCTCACTGTCATGAAAAAGCCTTAAGTTATTAAGCATCTTAAATGCCATATTTTGTAGGTCTCTGAAACATTTAAGGATCATGCATTTATCTAAAATATATGTTTTTCCTTGAAAACATATCTAATTTAGCTACAAGTTTGATTATTATATATGACTAACTACTAAGCTGTATTTCTTAAATATAGGTTACATTTTAAAAAGAACTATATAGGTAGAATACCCCAAACAAGAGTAGAAATATGCATACAGTATAAGAAAGTTAACATTAAATTTGTATTGACATACCAAAATACATACTAATGTAATTTATTTGAGGTTAATATTTGTCTTTTTATCTTATTTTCCTACATCCCTCTAAATGATGACAAACTTTTATAACCCACCAAATGATCAAAAACCACCCACCCTACCTTTTGGGAATGTGGGTGTTGCATTTTCTAGACTGTTCACTGTTGTCTGAGGATTATGGCACCTTTAGGGAACCCTGAGATAATTGAGATAATGTCAAGTCTTGGAGGAAACTTGTTGTCCAGTCTCAGAACTATTCCCATGCAAAGGAATCAGTATATACATCACCTGTCTTGAGCATTTTCTTGGTTTATTTCTTTATGCTTGTACCCAAGATTTTCAGGAGGCCTCTTTTTATTAAACCTGATCTCTACTAACCTTGAAGAAATTCACAGCCTTTTGTTTCCAAAAAAAAACCCTCTCCTCCAACTCAATGCATTTTCTGAATTTCATTTTAAAGTTAATACATCCCTAAAGTATCTAGGCTGGTTTAAATCAGTAGTCCTTTTTATAATCCAATGTTTCTCAGCAGCTGTCATTAATTTATCAAAAAAGTAAAAGCCAACACAACACTATAGAGGATCCAGACTCCCCATGTATTTCCCATCTTTATGTGTCTTATTACTTCTATATTACTTTACCCTCTCTTTAAATACTTTATCATTTTTAAACTATTTATTTTTCTTATGACTGTCTATATCCATTTTTTCTTTCTTTAGCACTTATGCACATTTTAAAACACACTGTAACCTACTTAGAGTTTTCAATTTATTATGCACCTGTAGCATTCTCTGATCAAGTGAGCCAAATTAAACTCTCCCTGTGGCTTTGTGTTGGCAGCTGGGTTCATCCAACTCAGGTCTGTGAGAGCTGAGCTGAGCTGTGTTCAACTGGGAGTTGCATGTAACAGGGAGCTGTATTTAACTGCCCAAGCTCTAGGTTGTTGGTGCCTACATCATGGCAGGATTTTTACTTAGCTTGCTGTTTCTACTTAACGTGCCTGCTTCTCAAGTGTTCACTGTGTGGCAGAACTGTGCTTCTGTACACTATGAGCGTTGGGTTCCTAGGAAGCTGTATGATTTTCTCCAACTTTCTCAGGCCTCATGTAGAAATATGTACCTCATTTTGGGTGCCAAATGTAGCAGGCTTTCTTGGGCTACCAGCTCTCACATTTTGACATGGAGACTTATTATTAATTATGAATGCTAAGCCTTAGATTAGGCTTATTTCTAGTTATCTTTTTAAATCTTAACTTAACCCATTTCTATTAATCTATGTACTGCATGAGGCTTGCTTAGCTCACCTATGTACTGTCTATCTTCCTCCATTCTGTATGTCTGGTCCCTGGCTGACTGGCCCCTGGATGGCTGCCTGGTTCCACTTCTCTCTCTGTCCACCAGCCCCACCTATCCTTCCTCTATCTAGCTATTGACTGTTCAGCTTTTTATTAGACCAACCAAGAACCTTAGGCAGGCAAAGTAAAATAGCTGCACATCTTACATAGTTAAACAAAAACAAATGTTATATTCCCCAACATAATTCCATTTTTGCTATGCCATTCCTTAGCTGTGTGACAGTGAATGAACTAAGGTCTCTAAGCTCCTGGATTCTCATCTATAAAATAAGAAGAATGTGATCAGAGCTCCCCAGTCTATAGAGACTGTCTGTAAGTTTAATATCTGGGCTTTGCTGCATCTCAGGAGTGAGGATAGGAATGGCTAAGGACTGCTGAGATTTAAATTTTAGTAAAGTTTCAAGATTATTCTCTCAGCACCTTTGGGAAATCTATCTAGATTCACCATTACAGTCTCCTGTTAGAAACTTTTGGAACATTTAAAAATCACTTATGACCAATCCACAAATCAAGTTAATTTCTAAGTCTGTCTTGTGTCTGAGGTCAGAGCCTGTGCTCTAGTGGGCAGGAAAGGTCTGTTCTGCAGCAAGGAATCAGTGGGTTAGATCATTTCTAAGAGATTCCCTCAGATTTTTTTTAAAGATTGTCATTTAATTGCAGCATTTCTTCCTTTCCTTTCCTCCCTACAAACTCATTTATACACCCCTCCTCATTTCCTTCAAATTCATGGCCTCTTTTTTGATAACTCAATTGCATTCATTTATGTATATGCACCTACATAGATACCCCTAAATAAAACCTGTAAAGCTCATATAAAGTTATTTATATATTATTGGTTTCAGTTTTGACCATTTGGCACTGGATAACCAATTGGTGTGCTCTTCCTGGGAAGGGCCACCTCTCTCACTTCAAGCTTACTTGGTTGCCTGTATTTCTTTGAGGTTGGGGACTTATGGGCTCCCCCACTCCCATGTAATTTGCCATTGGTGTTCTTCTTCAGCTCATGTTTGGGTGGTCAGTTGGTTAGGCTTTATGGGTGTAGCTTCTGATATGACTAGGAGGCACAATCTCACAGAAAAGTCTCTGATTCTCTGGCTCTTGCCATCTTTCTGTCCCCTCCTCTACAAGGTTGCCTGAGCCTTAAGTCACAGAGTGCTCTGTAGATGTGCTGGGACTGGGCTCCATAATTCTGCCTATTGACTGGTCTCCATTCCAGAGAGAATTTTCCTTGATGAGGGTTGAAGACTAGATTTATCTGTGGGTATTAGAACAAATGTTTATAGATCGTTGTTAGGGATTATGTTGGTTCAGTAAATTAGTGGTTTTAGATTCTTTTCCAATAATTATTTTACTAGCCCTGAAAAGTTAGCTAGGTTTCTGGTATTTTGAGCTCCAATTTCTTTGCTAGGCTTCTAATTCTTTACTGTAATAGTTCAGTCTGTAACTATGAACTGACTTGTATGTACAGAGGTGCTAGCATTATAGGCAGAATTGCTTCTTCACAAATGTATACACTGGGGTCCTAATGCCCAAAGACCTTGAATGTGATTGTATTTGGAGAAAGCTGTCACTCTGTTCACTAAGGGTAAATGAGGTTCCTGGCATAGCTCCTCCTTCACACAATGGATGTCCTTATTAGAAAGAGGGATAACTGTACAGAGACAGTGAGAAGGGGGTCATGTATGGGTCAAGAAGAGAGATCTCAGAGAAAGCAGACGTTACAGCATTTTGTTCTTGAGCTCATGAGTCTGTCGGTGTAAAAAAGTTTCTGTGGCTTATGTCACATCCTGCAATTTGTTTTAAGGTGGGCATAGCAAGCACACAGTGAAAAAGTTTACTAAAACCACCTGACTTTAGAGATCACAGTGTTTGTCTTATTTGTTCAGAAAAAGTACTACTAAATGAGAACAAATGGACTAAACCAGCCTAACTTCAAAACAAATGAGTTTAATAGGATTTTACACAAAAATAATTATTAAAAAGAGCCATGGAAATAAGAAATGCATTTAGCAGCACTAAAACCTGTTTCCAATGCTAACATATTAAGTAGTTGGACTAAGAAAGAAACAGAACAAAGAAAATATTAAGTGCTTTTTGGTTAAAATAATAACAGTTCTATTTCATTTAATAAATCACTAATGAATATTTAATGTGATCCTTTAAGAGTTAATATAAATCCTAATTGTAAGCAAATGTGGAACTCACTTTACTAATTTAGTTTGTATGCTGAGTATATATGCCCTCATATAATCACAGGCTCCTGCATCTCTATGTGAATATCTCTTTAATGTTATTTTTTAATCTTAATTTTTCAGTGGGTTCCACTAAAGGGGAAAAACCCAAACAGGGCTTTTCATTTTACCAAAACTGTAAAGAAAAAGACAGATTGCCACCTAGTGGAAAATGGGCTGAATTTCTGCGTGGTTCGGGGTTTAATCACAGAACGGGTAGCGAGTAAATGTTTCTGAGGGACGTTTTATCATGGATATGGGTGCCTTGTAAATCCCCTTGCAAGCTCCATGTCTATCTTCCGTGTCATTTTGGACTTTCGTACAACATGTCACCACACTCACCAGCTCCTCCATGCTCTGCTGACCAACACATCTGAACACAGTTTTTCTTAAAGGCATTTAGCTGAAATAATAAGACACTTTATAAGAAGCTATAAGAAAGACAATTGCCACTACAGAAAGCCAGTAAGTAAGAGGGGAACCAGCTAGGGTAAATATGGTGGACTTAATTTGGATAATTCAAATCTCTAGATGCATTTCTTCTTCCAAAAAAGGAGGAGCCGGTTACGAGATTTGTAAAATGTTTCAATTTTAAGATCTTACTACATACTTTTACACTGCACAAAGTTTTCTTCTCCTTAGTATCAAAGTGGGGTTTTTTTTTGTACTTAAGTAATTGCCCAAGTTGTTTTTAGAAGTAGTGTTTGTGAACTAATAGGAATCTGTCTTGGAACATTTCAGAACAGAACTGAAGGAGATTATTAATGGGAAGGAACTTCCTATCTATTTATTTGGTTGCTAGGTTCCCAGAAGGATATTTTTTCCTCCATTAAGATTAAGGTGACCTAGCTAATTTTATCTTCAGCAATTACGTTCCATCCAGCTGAGATATCCTCATGGCTTCTATCTGGATATAGCATCCTTTATTGTTTCCTGTCCCCAACTTTAAGGAAGTTGTTCTTAGCTGATTTACTGTTGCTGACCTTTAACAAGTGTGGAGGAGGATGTTAATTACTTGGTAATTCTGTAAGAGTCTTTCCTACCAGACCAGGGAAGGAATGAAGGGTTTAAAAATACTTCCTTTTCAGTAGCTGCTGGCATGTCCTGAGAATGTCATGATCTTTAGTTAACCATAGAATGTGGATGGCCTTCGACAGGCTCTATTTCAGGTGATGCAAGTAATACAGGGAGCTTAAGTTATCAAATAGTTGGATGGATTTTCTTCTGCACTAGGAGGAGTCACTAATGGAGTCCTTTCATATGAGTGGGTCTCACACGAAAATGTCAAGTTTAGGAAACAAGGAAGCTGTAAAATGCCCCAGATAGGTATTTGGTATAATTATTTAGCTTTAAAATAATTAGTTATGAGAAACTGTCCATGAATCATGCCCATGGGGGTATGAACGTTAAAAAAATAAAAAACATGGGACAGATTAACATCATAATATTTCTGGTAACTTCCTTTACTTCTTTCTTCTATTCCATCTCTATTACAATAAAAAAACAGTAAGAAAAAAGTGAGAAAAGTGTTGACTTTCTGAAACTGTATTTACAAGTCTCACAAATCAGTGACAAAGAACAAAGGAAATAGGATCTCATTTTTCCTAGAAACTCTTAAAAAATGTATCATCTTCAGTAATAGTTGATTTGTAAATGTATTTTTGTAGCATTTATTGCCATTTTTATCCAACCAACAAACAACAGAAAAAGTTAAATCCTAAATGGGAAACTACAACCACCTGCCTCCCTCTTCTTGCCTGTTGTCTTTTCCTTTCATATAAAAATGTTTAGATTGACATATTGTATGTATTATTTTATCTGTATGAGTATTTTGTCTGCATATATGTATGTGTGCCATATGTATGCCTGGCCCTAGAAGGGCGAAAGAGGCCTTGGGATCCCTTGTAACTGGAAGTAAAGATGGTTTTGAGCCACCATATGGGTGCTGGGAATTGAACCTGGATTCTCCACCAAAGCAACAGGTGTTCTTAACTGCTAAACCAACTTTCCAGCTCCTGTTGAATTTAAAATTATAAGTAATTTAGTAAACAGGTTTCAGAGGTAAAACTTTCAGTTGTAAAGTACCTTTCTCCTATCAGCTTTGAAAGTAGCCTCACGTCACCTGCATTACCAGTGTTGACATATACATACATACATACATATATACATACATACATACATACATACATACATACATACATACATACATACATACATACATACATACATACATACATACATACATGTATATCTCCAGTTTCTGAATTAGGCAGGTAGCTTCAGCAATAAAACACAGAAAGGGAGTACTGCCAGCCTGAAGCAACAGTTGAATGTGACAAAGACAGATTAAAGGTCATGACACATGTTATTAAGAAAACTTTCCTTAGTTTTTTAAAACAACTTTTAGATTGATCTATGACTCAAATTCCAACATAATTTAGTATGTCTGTTCCTGATATAGAAACATCTGCCAACTCATTACCATTATTCTCTGTAAGATATCATTTCCCCACCACTGAAATAAGTTACTACCAGATAACAAAGACGAACAAACAAAAGACCTCATTTTGAGTAGATGTCTTAAGTGCAGACCCCTAGAATGAATACTTTAAAAGATAATTTGTTGTGACTGTACTATTTCCTGCTAGTATTAGTTGATAATACAACATTATTTGATAACAAAAAGTTTTATTATTGGAATGCATGTTGTTTTAATCCACATTCCAGGAAAGCTGAGGTTAGAAAGTTAACGGTCTTATCATAATAAATGAGAAGAGATTTCTAAAGTCCTACATGTTAAATTCCAGGCATTTTCTGTGGCTCTTAATGGAAAAAAGTCATAGTAAAATGAAGACTTTGGCAACGCTGTTCTCAGAACTTAGACAGTATTAAGATAAGGAAATGTCTGAGAAGCATATGCAAACTGACAATGGTCTTTTCTGTTAAAATATTGCTCTGTTTAGGTATAAAATGTTTTACTAGCGCTTGGTTCTATTGAATGCAGTTATACAAATGCATGACAATGAGCTTATTTATATTCAACAAAACATTCATTTGGCAAGCGGCCTAGAATATTCAAGTACTCTAACAGTCAAGCAAATGCCTCAGAGATTCAAAGTCTTTGTTGCTTTTTCAATATTGCAAAGCATAACAATTCTTTATCTTCTTGTTGCTACATCCTAAAAAGTATATTAATTGACAAGTGACACAAGTTGTCCAGATGAATTCTATGATGACGAGCGGTAGAGAATTCATTTGGGAATTCCGCCTGGTACCTTCAACACGGGTGCGCGTGCACACACACGTGAAAACACAAACACACGCACACACAAACACATACATACACACTCTCTCTCTCTCTCTCACACACACACACATATATATATCCATTTAAGTATATACTTGTATAAACATACTTGAAGGATATATTTGGCTTCCAGACAGCAAATAAAAGCCACTAGTCGAAGCGTGTGTTTGATTTCACTTTGTTTTTGCTGTCGTTTTCCTCTCATGTGTCAATGGCATGCAGCTTAGGCTAGGGTTCAGAAGTACCAGACAGGCAGATAAACAGTGACTGTAAAGATATCTGATCTTTATTGTGCAAAGGAATGACCATCAGCCCCTCCTTAAGCTTCTGATTTGTATTAGCAGGTGGAGCAGGAGAAGGTATTGGGGTCACTTAAATTCAGGTTCTGTTTTATGACTGTCTGCACTGTTGGCAAGTTGCCTTCTGTTTACTCCTCTGTTTCCTGGAATAGCTGAAAACTCCACAGAGTTATATAAAGAGTGGAGATAAACCATTAGAAGTCAAGTTCACATTGTATGTAAACATTATTACTTCCATAAATTTCCTTGCAAGTTTTTGTGAATTTTCTATTACTTATGACTTCTCAACTTTAATGGCATAAATACTTTTCTTCTCACTTATGAATGAAAGAGGCATTTCCTATCTTCTTTCTGTAAGTGAAACAGGATATTGTTGGGAAACCCAGAGAGGAGATGTCTAAGGAATGTTCCTTTTCTTTGAGAACAGTAGCTGGAAAGCTAAACAAGATCAAGTCCAGTTTGAATCTTCTCCGCACTCCTCAGAGTGGATTTCTTATCTTCCCCAAACATCTGGGATAAAATATTCACTCCCCAAGACAGGCGTGGCAGTTTAGTACTCCCCAGCTCCCTTCCCTGGTGGTCCAGTGAAGCCCAGGAATGCTGGCCTTTAGGGAGCATGGCCAGACCTGTTTGCTCACTCCTGTTGGAGTGAGCAGCGTGGGAGGTCCTGATAAGCTGGCTACTTAGGAGTGCAAGAAGCTTTCTGAAAATTTGTATACACTGGTGAGGCAAGATGTCAAACCGTCACTCGGAAGTTTCCAGTTTAAAAAAAATACAAGTGTGCATTGTATTGGCATATTCTCCTCAGAGTCATCACAAAGATTTTCTAAAAATACTTTCTAGTATTTATACAACTTTGGAAAGTAACCAGTCGATTCTTTAAAATAGTCCTTCAGCCTTTTCTGAATTGTCTGGGTGTGTTAGAAGACTCTAAATTCAGTTTTGGTATGAAATAAGTAAGTTTCTTTGAAATGGAAGAGAGGGTCGATTTCTGCCTTTGCTTAATTCATTTACTGTTTGAGTAGTTCTCGTGTATATGAAAAGAGAACACCAGTCACACCGAGCTTCCACAGCCTGCTCACACTCCCTGACTGAGTACAGTCAAGCTGGACTAAGGGAGGTTCCAAGTTAGTGAAGTGTCTCTGGTTTTGTAAGATGACCTTGTGTGAGTTCAGCTTCTAAAGACCTACAGAGTGCGGCCTCTGAAGTTCCCCGAGCTTCGTCTAATCACTGGGTGGAAAATATTCTCAGATGAGAAGAATCAAAGTGACAGTAGGTGGCACATGCTTGCGCTCTTAACACGTGGGGTGCTGAACTGAGGCCAGGATGGGCTTCATTGTGGGCACCTCTGTCTTAACAAAAAGCAAGAAAGGAAGCAAGGAAGGAAGAGAGGGGAAGTGGGAGCAGGGAAGGAGGAAGGGAGGGAGGGAGGGAGGGAGGAGACTTTTTAGGACATTCCTACATGCTCTTTGACTCTTGCGTGTTTCTGGAATAACAGAAAACCCCACTCTAATACATTTTCTCTTTCCCCTTTCAATCCCTCTTTTCCTCCCTTCCTTTCCTTTATTAGTGCAAGGCAAGTGCTCCATCATTGAGGAATATCCGCAGAGTCTACATTTCCCTTTATTGGCCTGGGCATGATGGTGCACAGCTTCAATTCCAGGCAGGCAGATGTGTGAGTTTAGGGCTAGCCTGGTCTACTTAGTGGGCTCCAGGCCAGCCAAGGCTTCATACATAGTAAAATCCTGTCTCAACACCGCAAACAATGAAACAAAGCCAAATAAGCAAAGTTCCCCTTTTATATCTTTTTCCCTGTCTGAAAAAGTCTATATTTTTAATATAAAATCAAATACATCTAGAGGTGTATCCTGAGATGTATATCTTTAATTTGGTGAGGCTCTCCTGCTATCATGGTTTTATCACACAACCGTAAGTCGTGTTTCAACGTGTGCTTTGAAATGAATTTAATGCAAAATCCTGAACCAGGAAGCAATTGATGCTGAGTTATGGCCCTTGTTCAACTTGCTCAATGGAGGACCTGGATTACAGCAGAAGGTTAACTTCATTTTAGAATTCAAGGGACCAGCATAAGCCATCTGCTCAGTTGTGGAAAAGCTTGCTACAGACCAGCTCCATATGAGAAAGGTGAACACAATAAACTTCAGACCTGGAAATGTATGTGCAGATGGACCAGTCTGGTTTGTTACTCATGATTCTGAGTTGTATGTGTCATGGGCTGCCCAGACAGGCACTTTTGTCGGATAAACACTATGCTGTACAAGCAAAACAACACAAACAAGCAAATTATCCCCCGACAAAACAACAATTAAAAAAAACCTATCTTTTAAAGTTCATCTTATTTCAAATGTATTAGACCAAACCAGAAAAATTCATGAACTTCCTTTGAAATACCGATTTAGAATTTAACTACAACTGAAATTAATTAACTAAGTTTTTAAGTTTGTTTTTAGTGTTGTCCTGAGTGACTTGTATGTAGAGAGTGAAAAAAGGATGATAGTGAAGGAAAAAAACAAAAAAAAATACACACACACACACACACACACAAAAACCCAACCTTGCTTTTTCAAAATATGGAGTCAACTTTGCCAGTGAAGAAAAAGCCCACTAGAGGTCACTTTTCAACTTATTTCTCTGAATAACTGAGAAATTGACACTTGATTCTTGCTATTGTCCCAGCCCCCTTCTTGTCCCGGCACAATTGGTGAGTGGCTGCTAAGCACCCATAATTGTTCCTTGGGGTTGTATGTTGTTATGTTTCAAGCATCATTTCCATTGTGACTTTTCTGATGATTGTTTTGGGTACCTCATTAATTCCATATCATTTCTGATTACTGAATGTCACTGTTTGAACTCTAGCAAGGTGTGCTCTTTTCCTGACGTTTTAGTGAACTTGGCAAGGCTGTCTTGTCATGAATGAGGACTGTGCAGCACTCCTTCAGCCTTTGTCTCTTGCTACCAACACCACACTCCCACAAAGCACTCCAGTAGCCCCACAGGTTGACTTGACTCTCTGACAAGAATCCTATCCATCATTCTTGATTTTCCCTAGTCTTTGTTTCTTTTAAATTTTTTATTCACTTTACATTTCAACCACAGTTACCCCTCCCACCCATGCTAGTATTCATTAAACTAGACTTTAAACCACTTCGTAAAAAAGTAAAGGCTCAGGACTGGTTGTTTATTTCAACTCAGTGGTAGAACATTTGCCTAGATGTAGGCCTGGGGATTAGTTCATGGTACCACACACACACACACACACACAAAAGGTATAGTTCTCAGCTGTAAATTCCTAGCATATTTTATTTAACAAAAAGACATTTTAAAACTATTTTTCCTTAAACTTGAGCATCAAACATTCACAAGCTGCTATTATGTTAATTTCACTACTTGTGCATAAAGGTATCATTATAAACAGTGTTATACATTTACAAAAGAGCTCTGACTTCTCAAATTCCCACTATATCCCACCATCCTTCCAGAATTCATATTCAAACTCATCTTCAAACATTTCTCAGTTATGTGAAAATTCAGTCAAAATAAGGACCTTTAAACTTGGCATTTTTTTCCTATGTCAGGGAAGCATTAGCTTTTTAAAAATTACATGCAGGAACTGATTTTTGGCTTCTAAAACCATGTCTGTCTCTTTATGTCATTCTTGTCATTAACCTCCCTAAGTGCCACGGTTCTTGATTCCCGACCGCTCCCCCAAGCTTGGTCTGTTACACAGCTTCATCAAAGCAGCTCAGTGTCGATTCTAATCTCACAACTTCTTGTTCCAAAATGACCTCAGAGTTACCTGGATTCTTGTATTTTTTTTCCAATTTCATGGACAGTTCGCTCATTTTTCCAGTGCTCTCCATCAGAAAATATGGTTCATGCCTCCTTATTTCTGTCCTTACCAGTCTAACTGGCTCACCCATGGTGATCACCTGGCTGATAGGATACACTTGTAATGCCACTCTCCTCCCGTTATCCTTTTTATCCTGCCCTCCCCTACACCCTCACCTTCCAGTTTCAGAGATGACTAGCTCACGAACAATTCTTTTTCATCTGGATTGTGAGATCTTAGCTTCACATTCAGAGAGAGCAAACATCAGAGCAATAAAGACTGTTTGGTGATCCCAAGAAAACAGAATAATAGGATGTTTATCCAAATTAACTAATTTCAAAGTCAGGGTCTCATGTAGCTCAGGCTAGCTTCAAACTTGCTTCGTAGCTGAGGCTGGCCTTCAATTCCTAGTCCTCCTGCCTCTACCTCCTGAGTAGCAGGATTACAGGTATGTGACCCCATGTAGTTTTTCTCAAATCTACTTTTTCTGAAAACAGTTAAGAAAATACCTAATTTAACTCCTGCCAAACAACAAAAAAACAGAAACTGTCTAGAAACCACATACTTACAAGTGTAACTGTCAGCTTCGCTATTTTGTGGATTCTGCATGATTGACTTGCAGTGAAACGATTCTTCTCTAGTTGGTACGTTTCTTTTTCCTCACACAGCAGTTCATTCGAGTTCCAGAGCAGCACCATGACGGAGTCTGACTGAGCAGTACCATCTATCTTCTCAGTGAAGAGGCAAACACGCTTTTCTTGCATAGTTTGCAAACATGGGCTGCTACAAAGTAGCACTGAACTGAGTTAGGCTGGTTGGTTTCTCTGTAAGTAACTATTACGTCCTTAGTGTTCACAGTTTTTTGCTTGGAACACAAGGAATCGGTGAGTCAAAGGGCATGCATGTGCAGCGTTCCCTAATTATCTTCAGTTGAGCACACCTGGACATTCTGAAAGTCGAGCTGTCAGGGTTGGGTCATAGGATATATAGCTGGGCTTGGAATGAGCAAGCAAAAATAACTCTCAGAGATGTAATACAAGTAACTTGACACTTAGAAGTCTGTTCCTGGTTTTAAGGGAGAGTTTAGTCAAGCACTTACCTCTGCCTGAGTTTTTCTACCCAGCTATAAAGAAAATATGGTTGTTTATAAAACAAAAGCTTAACTTTTTTCTTTTAAATAAGTTATTTTCTTATATTTTTGCGTACATTGATGTTTTGCCTGCATGTATGTCTGTGTGAGGGTGCCAGATCCCCTGGAACAGGAGTTATAGACACTTGTGAGTTGCCATATGGGTACTGGGAATTGAACTCAGGTTCTCTGGAAGAGCAGCCAGTGCTCTTAACCACTGAGCCACCTCTCCAGGCTCAAATTTAACTTTTTTTCAATTATATTTTGACTTGATTATAGGCTTTAAAAGGTGAAAGGAAATTTGATTTCTAGCTCTCTAAGGAAATTAGACTGGGAACTTCTCATAATAAATTAGGATTGTTAAGGAAGGTCAGGCTGAGAAACATAAATGAAAAACCTGGAGGATTAGAAATTAGAACAGAGAATGGTGATACACGTTTGTAATAATAACACTCTGGAGGCTGAGGCAGGAGGATCCTGAGCTTGAAGACTGCAAGGGTTATCCAGGAAGTTTAAGGTAGCCAGAGGTACGTAGTGAGACCATGTCTGTCAGTCAATCAGAGAGACAAACAGCCAAGAATGCAGCTCAGTGATTATATACATATCTAGAGCAAGAAAGGCACTGAATTTGATCTTTGGAGTGACAAAATCTTGTTTAAGGAAAGAAAGATTCACGCTATTTTAATGTTGTAATGGGTTTTGTTGTGGAATATCATTTTAATTAGGCAAATATGTGTGACACCTGTTTATGCTGGAGACTGTTACTTTAACTGTGTAAAGGTATGTTACTCTTGTTTGGGCTGTATATGTTTACTTATGTAAAGATGTGTTGTTACATTTGTTTCACCTTGCCTGCCTAAGGCACCTGATTGGTCTAATAAAAAGCTGAATGCCCAATAGCTAGGCAGAGAGAGGGACAGGCATGGCTGGCAGGCAGAGAGAATAAATAGAAGGAGAAATGAAGGAAAAAGAAGGAAGGAGAGAATGACTAGAAGAAGGAGGAAGGGAGAACAAGGGAGACACCAGGAACCGGAAGTCAGGCCGACAGCAGTCAACAGACACAGTGAAAGAAAGGTATACAGAAGTAAGAAAAAGTAAAAAGGCCCAAGGCAAAAGGTAGACAAGGAAAAACAAGTTAATTTAAGTTAAAAGAGCTAGCCAGAAATGAGCCTTAGCAAGGCGGATTATTCAAAACTAATAATGAGTCTCTGTGTCATGATTTGGGAGCTGGTTGGTGGCCTAAAAGAAAAGGCCTGGTACGGGGTTTCCTTTCTCATGTCACCTGTGCACAGTTAGCATTTTTCGTCCTAGTAATCTTCAGTTTACACATAAAGCATTTTCTCTGCTATAGTTAGAAAAGTATATGTCTTCGTTGGCACCCATGCCTAAGCTTAAAATATCACTTTCCTGGCAGTATGGCTTCAAGAAGTTTCCTTTACCTCCAGCCTCATTTTCTTCATTTTAAACCTGACAATTATAAGATGTGCCCCATGGGCTGGCTATGACTGAGTGGTAGAACAAGGGCCGAAGTGCCTGGTATTCAGTAGGTATATCTCACAGGGAAGACAGTGGCATCTAACCTGATGATGTAGGATTCCCCTCTGTATGCTGTGAACATGTTTTATTACCATTGGTTGATAAAGAAGCTGCTTTGTCCTATGACAGGGCAGAATATAGCAAGGTGGGGAATCTAAGCAGAGATAGAGGAAGAAAGAAGGTGGAGCCAGAGAGATGCCATGTAGTTGTCAAAGGAGAAAGACTCTGGAACCTTACCGGAAGGTAGGTTACAGCATTGTGGTGATACATAACTTAATATAAATGGGTTAATTTAAGATGTAAGAGCTAGTTAGTAATGTGCCTGAGCCATTGGCCAAATAGTGCTGCAATAAATATAGTTTCTGTGTTATTATTCAGGTTGGCTGGCTGGGAAACAAAAGGCAGTCTCCAATTACAAAATGGCACCCAATGTTTGTCAACATATATTCATATAAAACCTAAGAAAGCTTTAAAAAAAGGGGGAGGAGGTTTCTGGACCCACAAAAGTGGGAATTGATTTATTTCTTCCATGGAGACTTCTATGTGAGAGTTCATTCATGGAATTGAGTCTGTAGAAAATGGAGCAACTCATCTTTGGAAGTTTGTGTTCTTTGCTGTTTCAGATATCTACCTCCTTTTTCTCCAGTCATATAAAAAACGCTGCACACAGTTTTATACTTAGTCATTTACACATACTCAATATGGATTTTATTAGATTCCTTTCAGCCTTGAAAGTTACAGATAGAGAGTTTGGTCATTTGCAGTTGAAAAGATTTAGCTAGAAAATGTAAATAGTTTTCCCCCCAAGGTATAGTAACAAAGATTCAATCCCTGTCTTGAAACTCAAGTCCATGGTCGTTCTCTACAGTATATATCACTTCTACCATTGCTAGCTCCTTGTCATTGGTGAATGACAGGCTTTTGTCATATTGACAGACTGAGGCTCCAGTAAGTAAGCACAAAGACATTAAGGTTATGGTATGGAGGTAGTATAGACACTCCAGACCTCTCTGCTACATAATCTGTGGGACCTTGTGAAAATCAAACAATACTATGAAAGGCACTCGAATATACAGGCATGAGTATCTCAGATCTCATGATTTTAAGTCACTTAATATTGCACTAAGAGAAACTAAAAATGTAAGTTTAAACTCATAGTTTTACTATTTGTCTTCAAATTTCTCAAACAATGAGACTTTTAATTGTAAAATTTTAGCTGCACCTCTCTCTCTGTCTCCTCTGTCTCTGTCTCTGTNCCTCCCTCCCTTCCTCTCTTGCTCCACCTTGTGTGAGTTTTTTTCCTTTCTAAGGCAGTGGAAATATGTACAAGACTGAATCATAATTATAGAGAGGCTTCTTTTTTAATACTATTTTTAGGTTCATAACAAAGAAGGGGCAGCCTTCAGCAGAAGTGGTTGTCTAACCCAAAAATAGCTCAACTTCATTCCCTTCCTGCTGCATTCTAGGTAAGTTTTGAGAACACAGTCTCTGGGGCTTTCAGTAAGACCCTTCTTATCCTTACAAACTCTTAAGTGCAGCCAAACGTCTGCCTGCAGCTGTAAGTCTCACTGACATTCCGTGCCCTGTATGGCTCACAGGAGCTCTATTCACAGATGGGGCCATAAGGAACAGTGGCAGGTACTTAGACTGTACCCAGGTCCTCTGCTCCCCAACAGGAGCTATTGTGCTGTTAGATATCATTTCGAAAGCGAAACTCCATGCCAAGTTAATAAGAATTTTGAGACGGCACTAACAAAGCACGAGAGTAAATGGGTCTGCGCAGGTGCAAGGCCATGAAGCTGGCTCTACTTCAGGTGTTTCTTGCATCAATCAGACAGGTGCCCAGCTTCCTTTGCAGCCGGTCACATCTGCACGATGAGTTCCACCTCCCCCCCCCACATTTTTCCAAGCAGCTTCAGTGAAAAATCTTTCCCTTCATGCCTGACAGTCGACTTCTAGTCCGCAGCAGTTACTATTCTAGATTGTTTTGATTTTGTTTACCTTTGAATTCCTAGTGTTAGCAAGATTTGACTTTCAGCTGTCGTAAAACGGGTAAAAACAATTAACTGACCCATATTCACCAGTCAAGTAACTTACCCCAAAGCGTCATTTTTAAAATCGACTTCCTCATCTTTTCAAAGCTACTTATTATGCAAATTATTAACAAATATTATTCAAAAATATGACACTATTGTTTAGTAACATGTTTTACCCAAATGTGTCTTAGAAATGCAATCATTGTATAAAATTTTCCTTATAGCTAAATTCGTTTGCATTTGAGATTACTGACTTAGAAAATATGAATAATTTTCCCACTACTGTATGATAACAAGGACTCAATTCCTGTCTTAAAAATCTAGTACATGGCTCTCCCTATTAAGTCTTTTTTTAATATAAAAAATTTATTTTTCAAGACTGGGTCTCTTATGTCTCTTGCATTTCAGGAAATTCTTGCTTCTTGACCCTTGGTCAACTTTCCTTGGAGTTCTATCTATCATCTATCTATCATATCTATCTGTCTGTCTATCTATCTA
>LOEQ01004112.1:160197-171284 GCA_001685075.1 Bramus lutescens | reverse complement strand
GTCATAAGAGCTAATAAGAAACCTGAGCTAATGGGCCAATCAGCTTTATAACTTTGTGTGATTTTTCTTTGGGGCCAAACAGCTGTGGGAAACTGGGCAGGACAGAAACCCCCCAAAACAGCCCCTCATGTTACATATATGTTATCTCAGAGTGCCCTGTCTTGGGCAGGCTGATAGGTGGTAACTGCATTAATGGAAGAGTGAGAGGGTATGAGGAGGAATTTGACATGGAGACTATTATAGATACTATGGTACTTTTCACAATCTATTTTGTTTTATTTCCTCAAATGTTTACAGCATTGCAGGGATACATAGCCTCCATGCAGCTGGCAAGGCCCTAGCTCAAAGTATACAGTTGTATGGTCACTTTTTAACCTTAAGTCTTTCTCATTCAGTTCCAGTATCATCCTCAACCAGCCATAGATTCATTCTGCATAAAGGAGGAAGAGGAGCTGGTAGGTCATTGCTCTCACCTCCCATTCTCCTCTGAATCAATTTTGAGGTAGTTCTTATGGTGCCTGGTGTATTGCCAGGGGATCTGAGAGCTGGTTCTGTAGCATGTCCCTCCCCCCAGAGCTGGTTCTGTAGTACAACCTCCCCCCCCCACACACACACAGACACGATGCCTCATCCTTTTCTTTTTCCAATGGATTAGTTTGACCAAACACAGCTTTGGATTCTTTCTGGAGAATCTTCTGTCTTCTCAAGGTTTTCAGCTGATGTGAACAGTAGAATCTTCGCTACCTTTCTGGTATTTTTATTCTATTAAAATGCAGAACAGTGATTCTCAATAGAAAGTGAATAAAGATAATGAAAATATGTTTCTCACCCCATTGATTTCTGTCCTTCTAAGAGTTTGCTCCTGCAACAAATAGGTTGTTTTCCGTGCAGTTTAACAGCTGCAGAACCCCATCCTGTCCATGTGTCATATCTTATTTGATGCATGATATAAGAAATGGAGCTGAAATCTGGAGAAATCCAGGTTCTTTGGCTAAAATCCAAAGGCTAAAAGAAATGAAAGGTGTTTGTGACCTGAGAGAAATAGATTTTAAAAAAATTGAATCAAAATTCTTTTCTCCAAGAAGACAGACAGACAGAGAGAGAGAGAGAGAGAGAGAGAGAGAGAGAAGTTTGCAAGAAGATGTGATAACGAGTAGTCCAGCTTTGAGTTGCAGTGTTCTTCTTCACGTGCCAAAGTCTATGATCATATTTTCTGATACTTATCTTCCTGTAAGCATAAGATGCTTGACTCCTGGGCGTCGTTGCTCTGTGCTTCCCCTTCTCAGCTTGATGGCTCATCTCTCTTGCCTTTTTCAGAAACAGGACTTCCCCCCTTTTTAAATTCAGAGAACTTGTTACTTTGCCTCAGTTTAAAGAGGATCATTTGACACTGACCATCATTTAAAGGGCATTAATTAAAAGATTTTTTAACAAAACAATAGTACTTTAAAGCATGAAAGAGACTAAAATCCTTCGGTGTTTACTGCTGGAAAAGACTGAGAAAATCTCAATTACTCTCTTACGTTAATTTGGAATGAAATGGAAACTCACTTAGTTCTAGTGACATATAGAAAGCTAAATTCCAATAACCTTCCTCATTGAGACAAAAGTATGTTCTTTCTACCCTTCGAGGCAATTTGATTTAATCAGGCTATACTATTGTTGAAGCCTGAGATCATAAATGGATGTGAATGACTTTTGCTTATTGTTACCATATTTATTTCTTCTGTTTTGTGTTTTAGAGTTCCAAGGTGATCACCTTCTTTTTTATTAGCACAGATCTTTCTGTTTTCAAGTGAGAAGAAGCTGAGCATAAAAAAAGTACTAGAGCTGTCTAACCTCACGGATGATCTTTGGGAGCCCCTCCTTTATCCAGGCACTGTGTGAATTTTGGAGGTTTTGTTCTGTTTTAAGCTGAGGTGTCACTCTGTAGCCCACACTGTCCTTCAATTTATGGTAATCCTCCTGCCTCAGTCTCCAAAGTACTGAAATTGCATATATGAGCCATGACCTATCTGACCAATATGTTTATTGAATATCTTCTCTGACTTCTGTTTAGTTTTTTGAGGCTTAAGAGTAAGGATTTGCAAGCATGTACTTGAAGAGTACCAAAAGCTCCCAGTGGGGTGGACCCCTGGCCACTGCCTTGGCTTGTACCTCAAGGCAAAGTGTTGTAAGGGGGCCTCTTGTTTGTTTCCCAGCTGCTCAGACTCCCAAAATAACCACACAGAAACTATTAATTAAATCACTGCTTGGCCTATTAGCTCTAACTTCTTATTGTCTAGCTCTTACATATTAATTTAACCCATCTCTATTAATCTGTGTATCACCACGTGGCAGTAGCTTACTGGCAAAGTTTTGGCATGTCTGTCTCTCATGGTGGCTCCTTGGCTTCTCCTTGACTCCGCCTTCTTTCCCCCAGAATTCAGTTTCGTTTTCTCCACCGGCCTAAGTTCTGTCTTGCACAGGCCTAAGATAGTTTCTTTATTAACCAATGGTATTCACAGCATGCAGAGGGGAATCCCACATCAGCAAAGTGTGATGGTTCATGGCCCCTGAGTCCTCTTATCTCTAGAAAACCTTGTAAACTCACCCACTCTGCACAAATCCACATGTGGAAGTTGGGAGGCATGCACATCTCTCTCTTGAGTGCTCCTGGGTTGTAACCCCTTTCCTCTACCTGTTGGCTGACCCTGTAGCAAAGCCATGTGGAACCAAACTGTACAAATGTCTGAGTTGTATGTCTTGCAATATTTTAAACCTAGACATACTCTAAAATTTTTTATACATGCATATAATATGTTTTGATAGAATGCATCACCCCCATCCACTCCCCTCAACTTTCTCTCCTATACCTCCTACTCTTTCCCCTTACAACTTCTTTACTTCCTTCCTAAACCTACAGAGTCCATGGGGGCTTCCTGCATGTGCTTGAGCATAGAACCTCTCCTGGAACATGGGTTGACATGCAACATCCTTGACTCTCCCTCCCCCAGTTCAAAAGCGGTACGACTTTATGAGCCCTCCTCAATCTGTGCTAAGATGTTGGCTGACTTAGTGAAGAGAAATCAGTCACAGCAGTTGAGTTCAGAGTGCTTCAGCCTTGTCATGCCTGACCAAAACTGTTACCTGCAGAAGTCTAGTATCTCAGGCAACTCTTGTTTAATACAGCAGCTTAGCTTATATTTTATGTCTAATATAAACTATGGAAAGCCATCTGACTCTAGATGAAGTATCACTTATTGCTTAATCAGTAAGCTCATCCAATAAATAAACAAACAAACAAACAAATAAATAAATATTTCACATTGGCTTCATTCATTCACAATTATAGGCTGCACTGCTGAATTCCCCCCCACACACACCACTGTCACATTGACTTTCAATTCACAAATATCTTGTCCATTCACTGGAAGGAATGTAGTTAAGAGTTAAAAAGAGCTAAAAAGATGTACAGTGATATTTTATTTCTGTTTTAATAAATAAAGCTTGCTTGAATATCAGAAGGGCAAAGCTGAGCTACTGAAAAACAAGCAGTGGTGACACACACATTTAATCCCAGGATTTGGGAGACAGAGGCAGACTATGAGTTCAAGGCCACCCTGGGTTATACAAAGTCAACATAAAAACAATGCCAGGTGGTTCTACCTCACACCCTTAATTCCCAATACTAGGGAGTCACACACCTTTAATCCATCCCAGCACTAGAGAGAATATAAAATGGGAGGAGAAAGAGGCTTAATCTGCTTAGTCTGTTTAGTCTGCTTAATCTGTTTAGTCTGCCTAGTCTGTGGTCACTTGATGGGGAAACTCTATCAACCAATCACATCTAGTTAAGGAGTGGCTACCTGGGGCCCAGGTAGAAAAATTGGGAGAACCCAGGTGCACTCTCTCTCTGTGGATCCCATTGGATGGATAGGAAGTCGAACTTCCCATACTTTTGTAGTATGAATTTCCCCCTATAACCATTAAAATATAATTGTTATTCTTGAGCTGGCCTGGTTATTTATTGTAGCTACCTAATTCGCAACAGTCACTCAGCCTTGGTAGAGGTAAAACTTTTCTAGGGATTTAACTACTTTGCTTTTCTGGTTTTTTGGGTTGAACTCTAATGTCTGACTCTGGGCTTTTATTATTCATGCTACAACAATATCTTTATTTAATCTAGTGCTTGAAGAAGATGTTAGAGCAAATATTGATTTTGGTAGAGAACAGCTGTGTCTACCACACACTCAGCCTGTTTCCTCACTTAGGTGTGTGGAGAGACAGGCATTAGGTGATTTAGCTATGCAGAAAATAGTCTATCTGGACACAAGAAAGGGAAATTTAAAAAAGAATGAAAAACTTTGAAAATACAGCAGGAGAAGGTGCTGGTGCTATATGCATGTGTGGAGACCACAGGTGTCATGGCATATGTGTGGAGGTCAGGTGGTGTGGAGGTCCTTCTGTATATGTGTTGCTTTTTTTGGTTAATAAAGAAGCTGTTTTGGACTGTGATAAGGCAGAGTAGAGCATGGAGGGAAAACTAAACTGAGTGCTGGGAGAAAGAAGGCAGAGTCAGGAGAAGCCATGTAGTCGTTGCCAGGGAAAGGTGCCCTGGAACCTTGCCGGTAAGCCACAGCCACATGGCAATACACAGATTAATAGAAATGGATTAATTTAAGATATAAGAGTAAGCCAGAAATACCCTTAAGCTATTGGCCAGACAGTATTGCAAATAATATAGTTTCTGAGTGATTATTTCAGGTCTAGGCAGTCAGGAACCAATGAATGGCCTCCTACAACAGTCGGAGTAGCTTTGTTTCTCTCTTCTTATCTTACATGGATCCTGATGATTAAACTGAAGTTGTCAGGCTTGCCTGAGAAGTGCCTTTACCCACTGAGTTGTCTCAACAGCCCTACATGTCTACAGCAGGGTAAAACCAATTTAAAGTCTAGGTTTCTGGTGATTATTACATAACCATGCATTCATCAAAACTCAGGGAAGAAGAGTTTTAGCATATGGAAGTTAAAAAAAATCAAATCAAAATGCAAATTAACTGTCCCATTGGCTACTTCATTTGAAACTCCCATTCAGTTTTTCTCTAAACTTCACACTGAAAAGGGACAAGCAGCGTTGATGTCTGAGCGGAAGTGTGTGTCTCTAGGAAACCCTGATCTTCCCCACATGGATGGAATATTTGCTCTGGTTTTCATTTGTCATTCTTTTATATTTCTAACCCAAGAAGGTATCTTTAATATGCCTTCAACATGTAGACAGGCTAGGAAATTCCCAGAAGAAAAATAGGTTTTGTAACATGTCTATTTGACAAATGGGGTGTCATTTTAAAGCTTCATTCTGGCACCACACGACAGGTGCCTTTATTATCTGCAAGAGATACAGCTTCGCTCATGGAGAACACGTAATAGAGGTGCCTGAATGTCATCACTCCAGGAACAGAAAGGCTCAGGGGTATCATTTCATAGCCTCTACAATTCTGGTAGGATTGCTGTTAAACGGGAAAGCTGTCATTTCTCTATGCATCGTCTGACGCTATTATCTCTGATATTTATGTCAAAAGAAATCCCTTGTGATTTTTACAACTCAAGTTGAATTGCATTTTCTTTACAGAATTGAAGCGGCCTAACTTAGAAAAGGAAAAACCTCTTTAAAATGTGGTCTGCCACTCCCCTGAAATGATCTTATCACTTCTCCTGCAGAAGATGGGCAGTACTGATTGATTCGCCCATGTGCACAGACTACATCATTTTCACAAGGGAAGCAGTTCTGTGAGATTAGGCCTGTTTTTGTTTCCAAGGCTCAGAGAGCTTGCTCCATGGTGGAGAGCAAGGGATTTAGGAGAGGGAGACCTACTGTAGAGTGCATACTTCCTGCTCTCAGGCTGAGTGTGCTGGTGGAGGAGACAATACAGGGCTACTTATCCAGCCAGTCTTAAGAGGGATGTTTATGTGTGTGCTGATTTCTTTCTGCGGCAGGATGGCATCTTGGGTCAGTTCCTATTAGGACCAGTGTACATGCCCATTCTCAGCATTTATATGGACTAAAGCTACCGGGGCTCCTTTGAAGGAGCTATAAGCAAAGAACTCCCTAAGGCTTTGCTTAGTTAGCAATCCTGGTTGGACTGGCAGTATATTAAATATCGAAGAGTTATAAAGACAGGATGTAGAAGTTTTTCTCCTTCATAACAATGACTAGAAAGGTAAGATTTTTGTTGTTGTTTGTTTGTTTTTATTTTTTGAGACAGGGTTTCTCTGTGTATTTTTGGCTGTTCTGGAACTCACTCTGTAGATCAGACTGGCCTCAAACTCACAGAGCTCTGCCTGCCTTTTCCTCTGCCAGGATTAAAGGTGTGCACCACCACCACTCAGTTAAAAATTGTTAATAATTATTTCAAATGTCAGCAGCAAAGAGTGTTTAAACCAGTCTTTAACGCTGGGTTAGACAATTCCTTCAATTCCCTTCTCTGTCCCTTTTGTTTGTGGCAAGTCTGCACCACTACCAGCCATGCACAACATGATTCTTTTCTTTAAAACGTGCGAACCTTTAATTCTTTTCTTGAGTATGTACTAATGCTTCATGAAAAATGCTTGTTATATTAGACATAGAGTGGTATAGTACATCTGTCCAAACAAACTGCAAGCCGTATCAAATAATGTGGCAACAAGTTCTAAATACCTTGTAAAACTTCAAGAATATCATATTTGAGTAAAATGCTTAAAGTTTCAAATTTGCTTTTGGTTTCTGTGCATGGATACGTTGATATGGAAATGAAGGAAGATTTGTTCATCTCTAGCAATTTATATGATATGAAGCAGTGGTTCTCAGCCTTCCTAATGCTATGACCATTTAATACACTTCCTCATGTTGTGGTGACCCTCCAACAATAAAATTAGTTTTTAGCTACTGCATAACTGTAATTTTGCTACTGTTATGAGTTGTAATGTAAATATCTGATATGCAGGGCATCTGATATGTGATTCCAGAGGGGTCGAGACCCGCAGGTTGAGAACCACTGATGAGGTTATCTGTTTTAAGACACACCATTTTAACTACCGTGTCATGAGAATGCTTGCCATAAAAATATTCTTATATGGAGACATGAAACAAAATCCCTTTCTTTTAAGAGCAGGCAGGACTTATATCTGCAGGTCCACACACGGCAAACTATTGCACCGACACACTGGGAGAAAGTGTTGTACAAGTCACGTATAGCCTTACATCATCACAGCTGTTGAAGACATTTGAAAACATCCACGGGCTTTTATAGTTGTCATCTTCCTTTCCTCTGGTGTCATCCTTCAGAAGAAACAGCAACTACAACCCTCTCACTTTCAACACCATTATCTTTAGCTGCTCAGCTGCCCAGAAGGATGCATACTGTAACCTTGAAAAAAGGTGTTAGACCATCCCTCTTCTACCACAAATGATGACATTCAAAATCTTTTTGTTTTATGTCTGCATTTCACCAAGTCAAATGGATTAAGACTTTTTAATTTTTTTATAATTACACTTATACTTTTTGTACACTAGGAAAATATGTTATTTAGGTATATGTAACATAAAAGATTATATTTGTGCAATGGCTTAATATTCATAGTAACATAGTAAATTTAGGCTCTCATTTTTCCCTAAAAACACAAAGAAAGAAAGATAAAAATTACTCTCCATTTTAATGTAGAATGAACAGAGTTCTGTGGCTTGATAGAGTCTACTCAGTTACTGTGTGTGTTCTTGTTGAGGTGGGCTTTGGGACTGGTTTACAGTATCAAGTTTTTTCCACTGGTGGTTGCTGCTGCACATACAAAATAAGTTTTGAAGCACCGTGTGCTTCCGTTCTTCTCTGCTCATATTTTTTTGCTTTGCTTTTGTGTAGATACAACAGAGAGCTTGCCATCTCTGTCACACTGTCCCTGTCTTCTAGTACCAAATCCATGCGTGATGTGCCAGAGAAATTCCCACAGAAAGAGTGGTTTCATAGGCAAAGTGGTGCTAAGTCTGTGTGCATAAGAGCAAGGGTGAAACCTAAAGGTGTCTCTCCTTCCTGGGTTCCTGCCACAAGTACCTACTCCATTTATCCTCCAGGTAGAACTGTAGGGAACTTCACCAAAGCAGCATCTTTGATGCAGTTTGTCACATTAAAATGCAACACTATGAAACAGAAGACTTTGTTCGACCCTTCTTCAGCGCTCCTGGAATATAAGCTGGGGCACCTGGGAATTGGATGTTCTGGAATGACCCAATCAAGTTCATTTATCTCAGCATCATTATTGGGCACCCACAGTGTGTCAGGTGTCATTTTGTGCATCTTCTAACTTTGAGCAGAGGAAAGACTTTGGTTTCCACTGAGTTTACACACTAAGCAGCTGACCAAAACAGACAGTATGCAGCTCTCACGATACTGAAATAGCAGGTTAGAAAGGGATAAGTTGCCACAAAGATACAAGGATGCTCATTCTGGAGCAGACTCACAAGTTTGGGCCTCATCCCCACCCTTCCGAAGTATATGAGATAAGTTTAACTTCTTTGTGATACTCCACGCACTTCTTTGATCAACTAAAACAAACAAGATGATGGTGCCTATTTCCGGAAGATTTTGTGAGCATTTGATGAAGGCAGAACTAACCAGAATGCTTACCTTCTGGTTTAGTCTTTGTGGCTGTGAAAATAGAAACCAATACTCTGAGAAAAAGAATCAATAGGAAAAGAACAGAGCAGTTCTGGACAGGCTTCTCGGATTTGAGAAGAAAGCATTCAAGCAAAGCCTTAAAGAGTTAATGGAACTGACCAGACACAGAAAGCTCAGCCTCCACAGAGGAAGTGGCCTTGGTGGCAGGAGAGGGCAGTTGAGTTAGAACTGAGGGGAAGTCTATGTGCCCTCAGTAGGGAGAGCACGCTCAGGTTGGAGCTCAAAGGCCAATGAGAACACTTGAGTTTTCATTTTGAGTGAAATGAGAAATGATAGGGTTTTTTTTTTAAGAACAGGGGTGTTATAAACTGATGTCAATTCTTAAAAAGATTACTTGGCTGTGACAAGAACAAATTGCAACTGTCTAAGGCCCCAAACAAGGAGATCTGAGGTCACAATCATCCCCATGATGTGTGATGGCTGGGTTATTCCAGTGATATGGGCTCAAGTTATAGTTTGGAGATGAAAGGATTCCTGATGAATTGCATATGGAACATGAAATAAACGAAAAACCAGTCATGAGCCCCAGAGTAAAATCCTTGAAATCACTTTTCTGACTCCCCTCCTTCCTGCGTGTAATATTTTTAATCTACCTGAAATTGCCACTTGGAGTTAAGTGCAAAGAGTGTTCAGAGAGAAGGGAGGATCATGGTTTGAGGGGAGGCAATGTGGGTATAAACAGGGAGCGTCATCCATCTGGGGGAGGACAGTCTGGCAGTCCCTCTGAAAGAGCATCCTGGAGAGCATTTCCAACTGGAAATAGACACAGATGGGTCCTTAGGAAACCCAGCTCTGTGGGCCGACTTTCACAGCATGAGGCAGGCTCCAGAAGTTTCCTTGGACCAGTATGAATGTCTATACATATTAAGCCTGGGGAAGAAAAGGTTAGGGCGAATGAAAATGAATAGCGGTGCTGAAATCTCTTTGGAAAAGAAAAAAAAAACCAGGGAGCTTTTTATTTTTGCTCCTCATTACTTAACCTCTGTTTCATTTTGCTCCCTTCCTTCTCTGTAAGAGGGTAGAAGGAAAGGAAAATCTGGTTACTTAAACTGATTCTGATTTTTCCAGTGGTATCTTTTTTAAAAAATATGTATTTATTTATTGTGTATACAATATTCTGTCTGTGTGTATGCCTGATGGCCAGAAGAGGGCACCAGACCTCATTACAGATGGTTGTGAGCCACCATGTGGTCGCTGGGAATTGAGCTCAGGACCTTTGGAAGAGCAGACAATGCTCTTAACCGCGGAGCCATCTCTCCAGCCCCTCCAGTGATATCTTGTAGAGCATAGTTAACTGTACCTACTGGCACCAGCCTAGTACCACCAACTCCCTCAAAGTGGCCCTTTTCTGAAATTATATAGAGGACAAGTTGGTCTTGGCTTTCAAGCTCCCATGTCTTTGGTTCCTTTCCTTTCTTGTCCTCTTCCCTCTACTCCTATCAGATGGGTAATCACCTGTGAAATTGTTCCTACCTGTAAAACTATGGTCTCTTTTCAAAAGAAACTCTCCTGGAATCTGACCCCATTCATTTGCTCAGAAGTTGCAGCCCCAGGCTGCATTTCTCTGGGGCAGACAGAGGAAGGCCAATGAACCCAGGGACATCTTCTGTTAGAAGTCAATAAGCTGTCATTTGTTCCTCCAGGGCCCCAGGCCATTGCTTATCCTTTCTTCTGACAATTGCAAAGGTTTCCAAGACCCCGTGACAGCACTCAGTAGCTGCAGGAACAGGTGTTCCTCTACACCGGGCAACAGGTGTTTGCCCTGCATAGCCTGCTAAAACCCAGGGTATCTGGAATAGGAAACAAAGTCCATTTTTGAAAATGATTATTATAATTAAGATCTATAGTAATGCAAATGATGACCACCACCCCCTGACTCACACAGAAAGAAGAATGCACACATACTCATGTACCATACTCTTCCAAATCTTCAGGATCTTGATTAAGGAAATGGTAGACAACCAGCCTTGCAACAGACTTTTAAGTGTTAAAAGTTTTTACTTCCTTTGGGGAGACTTTGAAACAATTATTTAGGATCATTTAAACCATTTCTTGTAAGGATCCTACCCAGTACTTGCATTTTTGATGGTATGCAATGACTGTGCATTATGACAGGATATTGATTTTAAGGAACCTATGATTTACTTTTGACCATACAGACCCATGAAAAAGTAAAACAATAGAGTAATAATAATTCCGCAATAGTGCATTTAGTAGTGACAGTGTTACCACAGCAAGTTTTACTGTGTGTCCCTCCGGTCTCCAACAGGAACTTCTTCATTTATAAGCAGTAAAAATTTTGATGTCTTGTGTGTTCCTAAGTCCCTTCCTTAAGAATCATGCGTGAGGGGCTGGAGAGATGGCTCAGTGGTTAAGAGTACTGGCTGCTCTTCCAGAGGT
>LOEQ01004112.1:139270-149404 GCA_001685075.1 Bramus lutescens | reverse complement strand
CTCTCTCTCTCTCTCTCTCTCTCTCTCTCTCTCTCTTTCTCTCTTTCTCTCTCTACCATCTTAACTTTGAACATTTTGGGAAAGAGAGCACAACATCTTCAGTATCTGAATATTAATTAATTTTTCCTGAGTTCTCTACACCAATCTCCAAACAGGAAACAGACACAATAATAAAAGCAACTCAAAACGCATGTGTCTATGTGGGGGTGGGGCGGTGGTGTCCCTATGAAAGTGTAACATTGCAGATAGTCACTGGCTGGTCTCTGAGACAATTGCCTTCCACAAGTTTTCTTAAGGATACTGTTTTGACATCCACAGGGTGAAGAGAAAATTTCCTTCTAGTTTATTATTACTGACTCCTAAAGATGAGGATATAGATACTACTGACTTACTCAAAGTCAACGTTAGAGAAATGTTTCTTGGAACACATTAATTCATGATATAATATTAAAGTATTTCCTAGAATTCTTTAATGAGCTACTGAGATTTGCAGTAAAATGTTGATGACATAGAGAGCCTATGGTCTCTTGGAGAGAGGAGCAGAAAACCCATTGTGAGTAGTCTAGAGTTGTGCCAGGATTGTAGAAACCAAGACAGAGTGAAGTCATTATTGAAATTAGGTTAGAAATTATGATCTTTACGATGATTCCAGTATTAGATCAAAATTACATTCAGATTTAAAATACCAATTCCAAAGTTGTCTGTGTGGAAAAAAGAAGACATAAGAACACATACATTCTCTCTCACACATATATACATACATGCACATGTATACACACACACACACACACATATACGAAGTTTTCAGGTCCAGGGAATCTTATTAAAATTATATAATCTTTTCATTTTCTGGCAATACTGTAGAATTTATCAGACAAACCATGCAAGTTAAATAAAATAATGCTTTCACAGGCATTAGTTTATCATCTCCACATTTAAAATTAACTGCAATGAAAATGTATGTTATCTGCACACATGCAGTATATTGAGATACTAAAGCGACAAAATGAGTCCTCAAAAGAAGGTTATATGGTTGAAAAGCACTAGTTTAATTAAACAAAGTCACAGGAAGCTTTTGTTCATTTGCTTTTTAACTAAGTAAATATTTATAAAATCATCTAATCTCACCATCTCAAAAGTTCGACTGAAAACATGGGAAATTGATCTTTGGTACTGTCATATATTTTTCATGAATGCATGATCAATTTGCATTTATAAAGCTGAGCATATCCATAAGGTGAACAGAACTCTCCTTCGAATTCATTGTCACGGATTCCTAATAATTAGGTTATAGAAAATATTGAATTTTTTTAAAAAAAACATTAGAATAATGTTTCTTAGGGGAGAGCGAAAGCCACCCTTACCAATATGGGGCAATGAGAACACTGGAGAAAATCTGTCCAGACCTCATCTCTCAACCCCTTGTCCCTGTTGTGTCATTCATCCCACAAAGCAGAGCTCCAGTGGAGGCCTCTTCAAGCTTCTGCTCATATATGCTTATGCAGTGTTTACAGTTTCATCCCCAATCAGTCAAATATTTGAACTCGTTATTGATGCTTTCAGTATTACTCTTCGATTCTGATTCAAATAGAGCTTTTGATCAGATGTGCTAGTCATATTTTAGCAATAATATCATCTTTATAGCTCAGTTTTAAAAGTTCAATATCCTCCATGCGAAGTATATTTAAAACTTTAAAAAGCTAAACATGCCACATATGTATGCACGTTGTACGCTCTATACACTGATGCATGTAAATTTACAGAGCGTTCCCTGTGCTTTGTCAGTATCTAGTAAAATGATGTTCCTAAATCTTTGGGTGTGTATCACAGTCAATGTTTATATTAAATTATACACAAATTACATTTTAGAAACACAATTAAAGAAAACGATGCACAGGACCCTAGAGTCTACTAACACTCTCTTACACAAGCCAAAATAGCTCGCTGTTGAGTGTGTTTTAAAATTCTCATGAAAAGAAACACCACTAAATTGGTGCCTGCAGTTTCTCTGAGAAGGTTTTCTTACTCTGGGCTAGGATTTAAAAACAATGAGAACAAAAATAAGTTCCCAGGTATCCCTTTTATTCCCCTATGATATTTCTAAGTATTTTTAACAGTCCAAGCTGAGAGAAAGCAAGCAGTAATATCTGTGACAATGACAGATTCTCAGCTTGTGTTGTGCGACATAGTCCTCAATAAACGAATTCATCTATACGTACTTAGAGCCCTTGTTAGTAAAGTGAATAATTTTGCACACATACCAAGCACTGCAGGGGGAGATTGCCATTTCCAGGAAACATGAAGGAGGTGTCTTCTCTGCAGAGAGCTACTGAGATAGCCTAGTTTATGTGCACTCCGGAACCCTTGTACCCAGTGTCAAGATGTGCTTTCTCCTTTCTCCTCCTCCATGTTCTTTGTTTCCTCTCCGCTCTCCTAACTATATTACCTTGTTTCTCTATTTTTTACAATTTCAAATGTCTAACTAACAAGAATGTTATCCTTACTCACACTTGTATAAAATCTCTTTTGACTTTATTATTAATATTAGACAGGCTGTCTAACTACATGCAGAATACACACTTAATCTTATTCACTCCGTGAATTACAGTAATCAGTTTCTTGCCTCAAAGCACATGGTTCTTGATATGACTGTGGGGGATGAAGGGACATTGCATTGACATACAGACTGCATTCATTATACAGTAACAACTTTATAGAAATCTTTTTTGGGGAAATGATTTAAAATCTAATATTTTTCAAAACATAGTTCATCAAACAATTTATGGAAGTAATAATAACTTACACTATTTTTAATATCTTAGGTATAGTTTTTATGTTTTTAAAGGAATGAATAAGACATATAGTTATTTAAGTTCTTAAATTGTGATGATGGAAAGACAAAGATTTGTTTTATGTAAGAAAGTATAATTTTTCAGGCTTTTGAATTTCTTATACTAACTTGGAGGACAGACTTTTTGTTTTGATACTAAAATTAGATCATCTTTGGTACAATAATAACAAATTAGGATTAAATCTAAAATATATTTTTAAGCATCTTTCAATACATTGGGGATTTGAAAAGATTCTAATGTGAAACAGTGTTCATCAAAAGCCACTTACTATTTGCAAATGCAGAATTATTGAGGAAGCAGAATCAAATTTCTAGATCTTGAAATAAGTCCCTCCGAGTGTCCCCTAGGACACTGGCCACTCTTCAACATAGCGACTATCACAAGAGGTCATTATTGCATGTCCCTTTCTTTAGTCCCAGTCCTGAAGACTGAGAGCAGTTGATGTAGACGTTGCATTCTTCCCAGTTCTGTGTAGGAGAGTCTGTGTTTTATTTTGGGATTTTTGTCATCCTAGGTATTTTGGAAATATTTGCTGTGTCTCAGGGGATTGTAGCAATACGAGGAGTTTTCAGCAACAAATTTTTAGCGATGTCAAAAAAAGGAAAACTCCATGCAAGTGTAAGTAGAACTACTTTATATTTCTTAAAGGTGCTCTGAGGTTCTTCATTTGTAACAAAAGTGATGTGATTGTTTTTTTTCAAAATCAGTAGATGAGATAGACAATTTGCTTAAGGAACTTAATTTTTTTTCTTTTGGTAAAATTATATGTATGTACAACCAATTTTGTATGTGTCTGTAAGTAATCATTTGAACTGACTTGAAAATACATACAGCCTTTAAAATCATAAAAGATAAATGTACTTGGAAATAGCCTTTGCACACTGGTTGTCATTATTAGTTTCCCAGAGGAGTCTGAATGAGAGTTGTCATGGCAATGAGCTATCCTCTTGCATTTTAACTTTACGTATTTATCTGGTGGTTTGAGTGTTTAATAGATAGAGAGTTCTTATTTGATCCTATAGGTTATTCATGATGTCAAATTTGGTCTGATTAATATACATTTCCATGTAAGCAAGTAAGAGACAAAACCAAGACCGCAAATCCCCTTACCTCCCAGAAAGAAATTGCGCTGGATGAACTAGGAAAATTTCTTTCTTGTATTTTGCCACATCAAATATAATTACTTACTGATCTTGAACTCAACGTATTTCTTCAGACTACTTACACATTTAGTAATCAGTTTACAAATCATTTGTTTCTAGCTTTTAGTATGTTCACATTCTGTTTATTTGTATTAGTGGATATGTGTCACAATTATTCTTTAAAGTTAACTCTTTAATTTCCAGCAAATGAAAAGCTACTTCTTTTTGCAATTTTCAAAGTAGGTAAAAAGTCTAATTTAAGAGTGATATCAATTGACACTCCTTGACTTTTTACTTATAGACCCTTAAGAATCCAATCAGAATTCCCCTCATTTCTACATGCAAAACTCCTACAATTTTCTTTTCTTTGCATCTAAAGTAATTAATAACTTTTAAAGAACATTATGGCTATTTGGGGGTTCAGTGAGCTAGTATATGTAAAATACTTAGGGCAGCATTTGGTACCTTGTAACTATTCAATAAATGGTGTGTATTATTATATGCAATGAACTAAACATAAAGTAAATGTAGCAAACCGCCATTTAAGATAAATGAAAACTGTTAAATTGTTTAGTTATTAATTTCAAGAATTGTAAAAGCAATTTATTCCATTTATGGGCTGCTTGTACTCTAGCAGGGACTAACACAGTTTTTAAAGATGATTACTATGCCTGAACAACTAAAAGTGACATTTCATTTATTTAAGGGGAAAAATATTCTGTATCGCTGTGGAGAAAAGTCAGACATTTCATTTTGTTAAGAATAATATTTGATCATTAAGAATTCAAATCCTGGTCGGAAATCAATGACTTTTCCTTGCTCTAATTTAAGGTTTTGAAAACTCTCAAAAATCTCACTCTCATAAGGTATAAAAAGAACAAAAAAAATCACCTCTTGTGGGTTTGTCTGCTGTAGGATGAAAAATCTTAACACTGAAAACGTTCTGAATTGTGCACTAGTGCATACAAAAATAGATGGAACTTAGGCCAGCATGAGGATAATTGCCACAGAAAGCAAAGTATTATAAATGGATGCCAATTAGAAGGGTCAAACTGAGAGGTTACGATACATGATTCCTCTGTCAAATGCAAGTAACTAATTTCTAGAAATTTGACCCAAATGTCTAAGGATGACTGGTGGAAATAATGCAGATAACGCAAAACACAGCATCTGTTATTCTTTCTCATCTTGGCAGGCTAAGTTATTTCACGGAATAATGACTTTTAAACAGCACAAAGCGAGCCTTGCTCCTGTCACTTACTGTGGCTCTTTGATATAAAAGTCATTCTGATGACTTTGAGCTGAACCATAGATAAAAAATTAAGCCCTACGATTATGTCCAAACCTACATATCTTATGTAGCTTTTATTATCTGAGCTTTTATTAGCGCTTTTTCTCTAGATGGAAACAAACCTAATTAAATTATGAAGTGATTTATTTTTAAAGAAGTTGAATTTAGAAATAGCATTAATCATAGCAATTATCGGCTTTATGCCCAGCTGGTTTCTTTCCTGTTTTCACTGTAGTGGAATACGTTAAAAAAAAAAAACATTCTCACAACTTTCAATGTGTTTATTTGACTTGGTTTTGATATTTACAAAATTACATTATCATCCAAAGACCTAACTCATACTTAGTAACGCTTAGTTTGTGAGTTGCTTTACACTAATAATCTTACAATGGCATTAAAGAGCGCCTACCTTTCAGCTTCTCCCAAAGTAGAACTAGAAGTGTTAAGTTATCCAGGTAACTCTGGGGAAAGTAATCGCCTTACACTGAATTGTCCGTTTCCATTCGGTCTGCCAGCAGAGATTAATCACCACACAGGGTGATGTACTTCCAGGGTTCTGTAAGAGACCCCCCGTTCTCATTATTCCATCAGACGCTGAGTCGTGGAAAGAGTCTGAGATGTTTAGTTATTTTCCTAAGATCACATACTTATGTGACTGAAGAAAACTGTATCACTTCCAAATTCCCTCTTGAAATATCCAAGTGTTACATAGATTCGAGTTAGTTTAAAAGAAAGCATTGTGTTTGGGAACACATTTTTGTTTTCATATGCTTATAGGAATTAGCAAGTGCCCAATTTAGTAATATTTTCATACCATATGTCAGAAATGAACATTGTGGGACATCATTAAGAGCGTTTATAGCACGCTGTTAACTAGCAAAGAGGGGAATTCTCGATTAGATGTGGACAGCTGTAAATTAATTTTCACCTTCCCTCCTTCCCTTAGGTTCAGAACACATTTATTTTGGTCCTAGCCTTCCTCTCAAACTCCTCTTAGTCTAGAGAGAAAGGGAGGTGTCTGCCACAGAACTTATCAGACTTATATGTTGTTATCCAGTGTGATGTTGTGTTGCTTAGGGAACCCCTCTCAAGATAGAGCTTTCAAATCGGAACTACCTGGTTCCTAAAAACATTCCAGCACTGAATGCTGCTTCTTTTGTGTACCCAAAGGTGGCACACTAAAGCAGCAGCCCTGGGCAGTATGGAGGAGGTAGTGCTGGTGCTGACCTCATTGTCCTGATGGTTAATTTCACAATGGAAGTTTTACTTGGAACTCAAGCAGGGGGACAGGTGGTGTGTCAAGCTCTCAGTCCATCCCTCATCTGCATACACCCACTTCCAAAACCATTCACAGGTTCCAAACACATGAGAGTCTCAGCATGCTGTCTTTAAAGAATCTTTTTAATTGAAAACACTTTTTTCATACAGTCTATTCTTACTGTAATTTCACCTCCCTCAACTCCTCCCAGATTCTCCCCACGTTCCTACCTACCCAAATCCACACTCTCTGTAATGAGAGAGAAGGGGTGTTATGGACCAAAAGTATGTGGTCTTCTTGTGAAAATGGGCCAGGGGTTATAGAGAATAGGAGACAATAATTAATTCCCAGAGAACCAGCAGGATTAACCAGTCTGCACTGTGGCTCCCATTCTCTGTCTCAACATACTCCAGATGGAGGGACTTTCTGAGAACATGTGCACTTCGCTGTCTTTCTTTTGTTCATGTTCTTTCTTCAGGTCTGGGGTCCTCACAGAAAGCCCACAGAATTCCTTGTTTGGATTTTCCTTACAGGGTTCTGAGGTGAACACGAATCCCTCTGGGTGTGCAGACCCTTCAAGCCAAATTCCACTTCACACCTGTGTCGTTTGATTTAATGTTTCTTGTTTTTGCTTTTACGGGTAATACAAATAGGAGAATTATTTTCCTGCAGCGACTGCCAGCAGTGGTGGCTGTGTTTTATATGAGATAATATGTGCAGAATACTTGGTGTAGAGCCTGGAAACTATGACTACTTGCAACTTAAGCAGATCTTCCAGAACGTGTTCTCTGGCAGCTGGTAGATGATCTTCAATCTTTCCTTCTGATTTCAAGGTCAAGTGGCTGTGACTCTTCAGTTATTTAGATTAGCCCAAATCCTACTCACCACTAGCCTTTACTTTACTCTTGGGACCACACTTTTTTATGCACACAGCAGTCTCTTATGTGCTAGGATTTTCCTTTTGCTGAGGAATCTACGTTGACAGCAAGCTCACACTGTCAACATAGCAGGGATCTCTATTACCATAATTACGTTATTCTTCTGGAGACCTACAGTCCATTTTAGTGCTTTAAACTTGAAAATATTAAATCTTGGAAAAGTTGGGTATCACGTGTACTTCAATGTCTTCAGGAAGCATGCATGGCTGTTTGTTACATATTGGGGAAGAAGTGTGCTGGTTTAACTATACAGGGAAAAGCATGTGGTCAAATGGTTATTTTCTTATGTCTCAGGGTTTTAGGGGATCATGTTTGGAAGGAAAGCTAATTGCAGAGTTTACGAAACAGGCTTGGAATGTGTGCTGGTCAGCCCTGGGTGAGGATGAACGTTTTCCTTTCCTGGATTCAGAGGATGCCAGCTGGCTGGCCTAAGGGGGAGAGTCTGGACTGGACTTCAGGTACTGGGGGCAGTGAGGAGCAGCCAGCAGCCCCCATAGCTCAGGATGTTTACTAAAGGGGGAAATAGAAAGACTTGAGCAATACTTAGCATTATCACTTAGAAAATAAAACCTAGTAAGATCCACTCTTCCCGTCAAGATGATGGGCTACATCAAAGCTCCTGTATAGAAGTATCCTTTCCACTGTAAGAGCTTCTCATCTACATGGAAAAATGAGAGATTCAGTAATTTGGGATCCAAAAGCAGCTTGGGGTTCTTCCTTTGCAATTGGTTTCCTTATATAATTCAATTTTGTCTTCTGTAAAGTCAGATAGAAGGACTTTTTTTTAAAAAAAAATCGGACAAATTAAATGGACTTATTGCTTCAAAATCCATGTTGCCTAAAGAACTCTCTATGGTTTAGGGGAAGGCACTTAGCATTTATCAGTATTTAAAAACGGAAGGACTTCAGAGCCCATGCACTGCGAGAGTGAGGAGAGAGTCTCAGCTTGTGGTGTTAAGGAAAGATTGTAATCTCAGTTAGAAGAAGAGATGAGAATCATGCACTAACGTGGGCCTTCAGGTGAACCACATCCTTGCCCTTCTGATCTAACCCCAAGTAATAGTATCTCAATTATTGCACGAGGTAAATGCTGCATGCTAATCACTGTGTATGGAGTAGTGCCGTTTTACAGGGCTGTTAGAGACGCCCGAAACGAAGCACCTGTCTTCTAGCTCCGTTCTCCAGATATGATTCTTGCCTCATCTCTGTCATTACCATCTAGTAAGCAATCCGTGTTTTAAATCCAAGCCTTCATCTCACCCCTACAAAAGTAAAATCTCTGGAGGTACAGCCAGGAGAACAAGCATTTTAAATATGGTATCTGATTAATTTTTTGAAGTATATTGATGTTCTTTAAGTGGCTTGCTTTTTTAAAACAATTTAAATATTTCTATAAAATTTGTAAGCTCTCTCAGGTTATGTAGAACTAAAATATAAATCTGCTCTCTGGATGATTTTTAAGACTATTTAAAACAAGAGAAGTCTCGTGGCTGGCATTTGTCACCGTGTGACTAACTTGGCTATTATAAAACCCATTTTAGACATTTCCTTGGTTGCTCAATAGGAAGAAATGAGATAAAGAATGACAAGATTTTCAGTGTCAACCAGGAACTGTGGCCCTCATAGTACAGTAGCGTTGCCACGGACCTCTATATGACTTATATGGAAAAGGGTAAGGGGCGGATCCTTTGGGTGCACATTGCCCTGTGTCAGGGCACAGCTGTACACACAGCCTGAGCTTCTGGCACATTCTCCAGCGGCAACATTCGTAGTAGTAGAGGTGGGAGCCAAGCAGCATTGAAAGAGGGGGGTAGAGGGACAAGAAGCTGCGATCCATGCTGCCGGGAAACTGCTTAAAGCATGATTTTGTCAATACATGTTCTCATTGCAATGTGTAATAACATTTTATTTATTTGGATTAAGCCAATTATTTCTTAAATTTATAATTTTTAGGAAAAGGATACCAATCGGTTGAAAAACAGTCAAATAAATTAAGTGCCTTATAAACTCCACATGTTTATCCAAATTCGCTCCAATTGCCATCTCTTTCACGGACTGCATTTCATCCGTAGTTGTACATTTTAAGAGTTGGGTTTTGCTTAGCCCTGGTCTGGAATTAGAGATCCTTGGTTTCTGCCTTCCCAGTGCAGGGATTACAGGTGTGTGGCATGGACCTTTGAAAACATCCATAGTTTAAAATGGATTCCATACTGTGAGAACAGACAGTGAAGTCAAAAACATTATCATTCATTTATTTTTCTTTTAAAATCAATGTACACAGTAATAGAGCTCATTGTGTTTTCAAATAAAACATCATTCACTTTCCTCTCTCTTTCTCTCAATCCCCCGGATTCCTTCCTTAGTAGTTAGTCGCCTACTAACCCCCAGAGCCACTCTGGGTCTCATGTTTGCTACCACACTTTAACACCCTTTTAACACCCTCTAACAACCCTTCTCCCCTCCTGGCCTCCTTTCTAACTCTGTCGCTGGTACCTACCCTTACCTTTCACACACGTTAATAAAAACACTGAAAAGATTCACAAGAGCGTGTGAGTTTAGGGTTTTTTTGTGAGGTAGTTTGTAGTGAAAGGGGAGAGGGCCTGCTTTTCGTCCTGCCCAGCTCCCGCACGGCTAGCTTATACCCCGAAATAAC
>LOEQ01004112.1:125859-139129 GCA_001685075.1 Bramus lutescens | reverse complement strand
CTCCACCCACCTAATGGCTGGCCTATCAAAGGGCCAAGACAGTTTCTTTATTAAGCAATGAAAGTAATACATAGACAGATGACCCTCCTACATCAGTAGTTATCTCACTTGACATGGTACTCTCCACCCAATTGTTGAAACTTTCATGATTTCAGTATTCTTTATAGCAGAATAAAAATTCCTCTCCATATACATACTGAATTTTCATTATCTGGTCTTCTGTGGGTAGTCATCTAGGCTGGCTGCATTTTCTTTCTATTGTGAATAATGCAGCAATAAACATGCATGTTAAACTATGTCTATGGTAGGATACAGGATTTTTTATGCTCAGGGTCGTCTACCCTGTACTTATAGTAATCATATAGAGTTTCATGCTGTCTGTACTAGTTTATAGTCCCATCAGTAGTGCATGAAGTTTTCTCCTTCCTCCATCCCCACCATCATCTGTTGACATCTAATTTTTCTTTTGCCATTCTGAGATGGCTGAGATAAAATTCGAAGTAGTTTTATTTGCAGTTCTTCAATATCTATCTAGTGATGTTGAATGCTTAAAAAATTACATGTGGAACATTTATATTTCTTTTTGGAGAATTAATATGTTCATTGTACAAGCCCAATTATTACCTGACAGTTTGGGTTTTGGTATTTAATTTCGGCAGTTCTTTATGTATTCTAGATACTACCTCCCCATCTGCAGCACAGTTGGTGAAGATTTTCTTTCATTCTGTAGGCTTTCTGACATTTTTCTTTGTGTGCAGAAACTTTACAGTTTCATAAGATTCCACCTGTTGATTCTTGGGGCTCTGTCCTGTGCTGGTGGAGTCCTGTTCAGAAAGTTCTTGCCAGGAGCTACAACATGAAGTATATTCCTCATCATTTTCCTCTGACAGTTTTGGCCCATTGCATTTCCAGTTGCGATCTTTGATCCGCTTCACATGTGTTTTGTGCAGCACGAGAGATGGACTTCTAATTTAATTCTTTTCGGGACAGTGATCAGTTTTGCCAGAACTTTCTTGAGCCATTTGTCAAAAATTAGGTAGCCATCGTTGAAAGCACAATATTTGAGGATAAAAAGTTCTTGCTTTTATTAGCATTATATCCCCTCCCTCTATGTATTAATTTGGATATTCAAGCAAACATAATTTAATTTGTTTAAGTTTTACTTGCTGTAACAGAAATTAGTGAGCTACAATAAATTAGTTGATTTAAGCATTTCACATTAATGTTCAACTTGGAGTCTCTTAATGGCAATTTGTTTTCACACTTTTAAGATGAGCAGAAATTAAAGAGAAAAAACACAAATAATTTAATTCATTAAGGAAGATTGGAAGGCTTATGTGCCTATATAGTTTCTCTCTGTTGAAGCTGCAAATAGCATAATATTTAGCTACACAGTCAGCAAACGACTATCAAATCAATTAAAACATATATTTCAAACAAAGATAGGGACAATTTTGTCTTTTATTCTTCTTTCCTTTTTTTGGAGACCAAGTTTCATTGAACTCCTGGCCGTTCTCCTGTCTTACCCACCTGAATGCTGAGATTATAGGTGTGTGCCACCTTGCTCAGCAAAGACAGAGATCTGAGGCTTCCTGCCCTAGTGACAGACAGTGGTTGAACACTGAAGTCATGAGTCCTAATTTCATCAGCTAACCTGCCTATATCATACCTTCAAAAAATGAAAGTGTATGTACCAAATTCACCCCCCGCACACACACACACCCTGGAACTCATGATTTTTGCCATTTAAAATCTATGTATTTTATTATAAAATGTCCTAAAAGCTAAAGGAGAATGTAACATGAAAATTATCCTAGAAACACGTAGTTTTCATCGAACCCCTCCCTTCAGTGCTCAGGAAGCCGTGCAGAAGAGGAGGCAGAAAGATTTTAAGAGTCAGTGGGAATGGAGGACACCAAGGAAACAGTGTCTCCAGAATAAAACAGTAGGACTTTCGCACATGAAAATTCACTCAGATACTGCGGTAGCGAGTACACGTCCAAACCAGGCAGGATCCCAGTACTGAGAGGGGCGTACCAGCACCTGTCCCGAACCAGGAAGCTACTTCCATTCGACAGTTTGCTTACAAAGAAGAGTCAGTTTTCTCTAGTGTGGTTTCACTGGAGAGAGGGCAGGCCTGATGCACAGTAGTAGACACCAACACAAAATGAGCTCAAGGGTACTTTTGTAGAATTTTTGTTCTCATATTGCTTTACTTAGGCATTTAAAAAGATCTCACTGGCCTTGTATATTATGTATATTGTATATTTGCTTGTATATTATGGTTTTTGATTTTTGTTTTTATGGTTTCGTTTGTATGTGTGTCTGTTTCTTGTGCTTCTTCTTCTCTTTTTTTAAATTCTAGTTTGTTTGTTTTATTCACCTGTTTGTTTTCTAAAGAGAAAGAGAAAGAAGGCGTGGAGTTGGATGTGAGGAGCTGGGGAGGAGCTGGAAGGAGATGAGGAAGGGGAAACTGTGATCAAAATAGATTGTTTGAAAAAAATTATTTTCAATTAAAAAGTGAAGAAAATTACTCTAGAAAGTTATTCTTCAAGGTTTTAAAAGAATAATCATATTCATTTTGGTAAATGCATATGTATTTTGATAGGGCCATGTTGCCCGGTCACCAGTTCTTAAGATGTCTCATGCTGACCATTGTATTGGAGACATTCTGTTTAGTTACCATCTTCCCTGTGAGGGAAGAATACGGACAGAAACACACACACACACACACACACACACACACACTAGAAGTCAATTAAGAAAACCCAAACAGTTTGACTCTTTTTACTCTGGCCTTCAATGGGGGCTGCATACAGTGATCGGGACTTCAGCTCTCTGTTTTCTCTACTCGGTGTGACCTTTGAAAGATGGGCAGCCTCAAAAGCCAACCTCTTCTTGAATGAACCTTAGAGCATGAATCCTTGGAAAGTGGAGAAAGTCCCTATGCTGAAAAAGTTTAGGGACTGGATCACGTGGGGGTTTTGCTCTAGGATGGAACTGAAACATGTTTCAAAATATGCTCTGTGTGTGTGTATGTGCATGTGTTCATGCCTCAGACACATCCTTTGAAAGGTGATCTATCTTTACTTCCTTAGAGACCATGAGGGTAAACAAGACTAAACAATACAGCCCGCTTCAAAAACCGGACATGTCTGTCTGTGCCTGTACTATTTGGCAAGGATGTAAAATAAAATGATATTTGTTACTGTCTGAGATATTAAGGATTAAATCCAGAGCCTTGCACATGCTACACAGCCAAAAAATGATCCATCTGCAGCCCTGGCCTGTTATTCTTTTTAATGAAATGCTCCCTGTCTTTCTAAGATGTTTGTCATTTTACAGGCCACAAACAGCCGAGATGGTTCAAATTTTTCTTTTAAGATTTACCTGGAAGCCAGGTGTGTTGGCACATGCTTTTAATCCTAGTATTTGGGGGGAAGAAAGCAGGCAGATCTCTGTGATGTTGATGCCAATGTGGTCTACAGAGTGGGTTCTAGGACAGTCGGGGCCATGTAGAGAGACCCTGTCTCAAAAAAAAAAAACACAAAATAAAATAAAATAATCTGGGTCAGAAGTCAGAGGCTCTCTGATTTCTGTGAATTTGAGGTCAGCCTGGTGTGCACAGAAAGTTCCATGGCAGCCTTCAGTACATAGTGAGACTCTGTCTCACAAAAATATATTAAAATCATAGCTATACTTATTGTCATTAGAGCGAAAACCTTTTAAAGGGTTAAGCAGCTATAGAAAAGGATTAGACTATATTTGTAAGAAAGTCTCCTTAATCATTCTTGGAGTAGACACAGGCTGGCAGTTTGGGAGTTAAAGGACATGAAGAGATGATGTCACACATGGGGTAGCTCTGTAACACACCTGCTTACGCCCTAGCAGATCCAATGCAGAGTTCTACCAGTATTGTCGACTAGCCATATATTCCTTCATAGCCATCAAAGAGCGACTTGCCTGAACCGAGTGTGAAAACTTGGTGACTCTGTTGCACACAGGTCAATATGTTGTTGGAATTGCTCTGGCTTTCCTCTGACAGCATCTTCTGATTTGCAGAAGTAAAGAAAAAAATTGTTTATCAGGCTCAATAGTGGATTTATGTAAATTTCCTTCAGGAGTCAGGCTTTCAGATTTCAGTGTGTGTTCTGCATTGTTGAGAAAATTTGCATTACTAGAAAAAGCAAGGAACAGAAGACTTCTGCACAGAAATATACCACAAAGGGGGAAAGTCTTCACTTACTCTCAAACCTAGGAACTCTGCGCAGAAGGGACACTGACAGTGTGAATCCAGACGGTCTGGACTAGTACAGGGACTCCTACGCCATTCAAGGTTTTGGGTTCTTTTGTGTTTGTTGGGAATTATAGTTCCTTGCCCTAGGATCATGTGTTGCTTATCACGGGAGCCATGTAGGCAGAGCTTCTGCATAGGAGCTAGTGATGGGAGCTCAGTCGTCAGTACCAGGCCACAGTAGGAAGCCTGATGCACCACTCTCCTGTTCCTCCATCATGTTTCTCCAGAGTCCTCATTTTGACAAACGAGCTTTTTGGGAGCTGTCACTGGCTTACTTTATCAACCCCATCTCTTATCCTTTCCCCCATATTTCCCAAATGGAAGTCACACGGAATTACTTACAAACGTCCACAGGGTCGGAACACACATTCCCATTTCCTGGAGGTTCACTCAGCTGCCTCCTTACTGTCTTGCCACACATGACACAGCCCAAATGTTGGTTTTTATGGGGCTTTCTATTGCTTATCACCTCCATTGTTGTTATTGGGCTCCCTGCACACGGAGATCACATTTCCTTATCACAAGCTGCACCTTGATGGATGGATGGATGGATGGGTGTCAGCTCTTCCACCTCTCTGTGCATTTCAAAGCTAGCTTGCCTGTGAGTATGTATAAGATACAGGTGAATTGTTGCTAATGATGTGGATGACTTTTTTCTTCCTGGCTTCAGATGTACTTTCTTGAACCACATATGTGAAGATACATTTTTTCCTAAAGAACTCTAACACATGCAATTTTAATAGAGCCATATGCCACCCCTTTATCGCTATCAAGAATCACACTGATAATGCTGAAAATGTATGCCTGTCTCAAAAAGAATCAGATGACTCTTCTGGTAGAAGCTTGGCCCTCTGCAACATAAATGTATGTTTTATTGGGCAACCGTTTCTTAATAATCTAGTTCTATTTTTTATGACTTAGAGGGGAAAAATCCTACGTTAAGAAATTGTGGATACAAATTTCAAAGTAGTTTAAAAACAGTAACATTATTCATTTTTATTAAAGTGAGAGTTTACAGTGCTTAAATTCAATAGTTCTAGGTGTTTGTGTAAACAATGACACTATATTACCTAAACATAATGAATAAAAAATAGTGTTACAAAGACAAAATGGGAATATAGAAACACACACACATACACAACTTTAAAAGGCACATATCTTTATAAAGGGGAACAGAGTACGGGTTCCTAGAGTCATAGAATTTGGGGGTTTTCAAGACTTTGTATTTATCGTATGCTGAAATATTGTCGCAACTTAAATTTCCCATTTTTCCCTTTCTAGGCTAAATTTACAGATGACTGTAAATTCAGGGAGAGATTTCAAGAAAACAGCTATAATACCTACGCGTCAGCAATCCACAGAACTGAAAAGACTGGGCGAGAGTGGTACGTGGCCCTGAACAAGAGAGGGAAGGCCAAAAGGGGCTGCAGCCCAAGGGTCAAACCCCAGCACGTCTCCACCCACTTCCTACCCAGATTCAAGCAGTCAGAGCAACCTGAACTTTCCTTCACGGTCACTGTACCAGAAAAGAAAAAACCACCTCGTCCGGTGAAACCAAAGGTCCCCCTGTCGCCACCCCGCAGAAGTCCCAGCCCAGTTAAGTACAGATTGAAGTTTCGCTTTGGATGATGCTTTTCCTGGCCTTGTGGGAAACCGTTATTCTGCCTCAGGACCTTCTACAGGCGTCATGGAGCCCTGAAGGAAGCGCTCAGGTGCAGTGTCCCTCCGTCCCTCCGCTGTGCTTACACGTATGGAAGTCAGGTCATTGTTTCACTTTGACTGGAACAAAACTGTTTATTTTATTTTATTTTTAATTTTAAATAGACACAGAAGTGAAATTCTCTGTAGCAATCCAGGGAGCACATCCCTTCAGCTCAGTAAGGTATAAAGGCTTCATGATTAGAGGACATTTAGCATTCTGCATTTCTAGAATGTTCAACAGCCTGGACTGTATGTATTTTTTCTGACTTTTACAGATCAACCTGAAAGAACATACATAATACATTTTTATTTTTGTTTTCCAAAGAATATTTTAATGCAAATAAAATATTTTATAAACGTTTGTTTTTTTAAGGTACCTCTACATTGAGCATATTTTCTTACTTTTATTATTTTAACAAATGTGCCACACACAGTTCATCTATTGCTGTTTGTGAACTATAAACATTTTGATAGATTGTCTGGTAGCATGTGGCTCTCCTTTGCATCTTTTTCTTCACTGCATTGTTTACTTTGTTGTAGCCATACCTCAAGTCACGTAAAATTAGTTCTACGTTTTAAAATGTTTAAATGTGCTTCCGCAGCCGCAGAGGCTCAGCTTGGAGGTGTGTGTTGCGTATAAAGTCATGGCATTATGTGGAATCCTACCATGCTAGTGGCTGGGCTCTCACGGTTCGAACCAGGAAAGTATGAGGATATTCTGATAGGTTTAAAGGCTGGATGTAAAGGAAAGGACGGAGGCAAAAGCACAGCAAGTGTGCAGCATCTGTGTTGATCTAATTCCGTCTCTTTTGCTTCTCCTTTTATCTAACCCTTGCTTTCATTGAAGAACAGCTGAAGGAATACATTTTATTCTGTCCATCAAGCATACACCATGAAACTGGAGTGCTTAAAAATACTTCTGTGACTCTGTTATTCTTACTGTACAGACCCACAGAGAGCAACTAAGTAGGGTGCGTGCGTGTGTGTACGTGTGTGTGTGTGTAAAAACAAAGGAGATGAATCAATCATGTTGAGACTCATGGTCAAAAATGCTCCTATTATTCAATCAAATACCTTTGAGCTTTCTACCCTAAAGGCAATGACTACAGTGAGTGGGTCTGCTCTCCTGTAAGAAAATGTGATGTAATCCGACATAGAAGCTTAATTTGGAAATCTGATAAATTGAAAATGACATTTCATTCTCAAATACTGAACAGAAATCACAGAAAGTTTGACTTACGAAGAGTTACAAAATTTATTTTCTTGGATAATCATTTTTATGGAGATCTGTGAAATACAAGTGTTCATCTTATATTCACGAATGCTGCAATAAAATGTGTAATAAAATGTGTAGATGATTATTAGATGTGTGTCTTCCACAAAGCAGAAGCATTCATACAAGCTTGCACTTGATATTCTGGCATACTTGAGGAATACTGATAAATACTTTACTTTAAACCAAGTATGACTTATTTTGGTACACAAACCAAGACACTTCAAAGACACATCAAAATTGAACTTAGTGCCACAATACAGGTTGCATTGTATTAATGGGAACAAATTATACATGTATATGTTATGTGTAATATGCCCAGAATTAAAATATCATGTATACAGTCTAGAAGTTCATTATAAAGTCAATAGTTTGACTAAATGTCACACTCAACACATGATTTTTTTAATGTGATGAATTGCTCCCAATTTTGATTAGCATATACTTTAGAATACACCTGATTTAAAGCGGCGATGGTGTTTTGCACACACCAGATTACATCGAACTCCTATGGCACTGCCACACATCCCTCTCTATGCAGGACAATGTTGCAAATCCTCCTCTAGTTTATTTCAGTGTCTTGTGAAAAACTGTGAACTCTTTATCGAGTTGTTAGACTACATAGAGAAACAGACTAGGAATTGTGTTAATAAACGGGAAGGAACAGATGACAGCTAACAAATTAATGCATACACCAAATCAACTAAATACCACTCACACTTTTTACTAAGATGCATAGCTTATCTTGTACTTTGAGTTTGATTTAATTAGTGTATGAAGGTTAAATTAGGAGAGCAACCATATTATATACATGTCAGACGTTAATGCCACATTAAAATTAAAAAAATAGATTACACTTATCTGAAGTTTACTGGCAATATATGGTTATATTTAATTAAAGCACAGTTATGCCAAAAGCTTCAATTAAGTGACTTATGCATAGATGTTACGCATACATACAATTCCTTCTGGTTTTTATTTATTTACTTATTGACAATGCTAATTTAGGGACTCATTCTGTGTATTCCTGACTGTCTTAGAACTCCCTCTATAGATCAGGCTGGACTCAAACTCACAGAGATGAGCCTGCTTCTGCCTCCTGAGTGATGGGATTAAAGACGTGCCTCACCACGAGCATTTTTTTAAATAACTAAATCATCTATTGTCAAACCAAGCTTCTGGATTAGAATTTTATTAGAATTAGAATTTTATTTTATTATATAAAATGAAAGTGTCATTATTTTGGAAGTCAGTTCATGCCCAACAGATACAAGTATCAGGCTGATACTTCTGTTTTGTCAGTTGTTTATGTTTGAATTTTAGTTCATGGTATTCATTGTCTGGAAATACACAGAAATAAAAAAAGGAGTCCAAAATAGGATGATCAGCATCACAGGTCCACAAATCAACCTTTGCTCCCATCTGAAGAAACTAATTATGGATAGCTGTAAGATAAGCCACCTTTGTCCTTTTACCTGGGTTAGAGTGGCTGCACAGTATAATAATTATAGAAGATACTGACAAGAGTCATGGCCAGATGACACTCAGTCTAGGAATTAGCAAGAAAGAACAAGTCAGACAGGCAAATCAATTGCATAAATTACTTGTAAAATGTTTGAAAGAAAGGAACTCCTAGATAAAGCATGACAACTCTCAATTGTCTTTTAGTTTTTAACGTAGTTGTACAAAACTGTGTTGGAGGTAATATTTTCATCTCATAAAGACAGACAAAATTATTTCCTACCTTGAAGTCTTTGTCCTTTTGGAAAGTCTTGGAGATAAGAGACAAAAGTCAGAGGAAGCCATCTTATACCTAACAGTCTAAACCAGTGGTTCTCAACCTCTCTAATGCTGCAGCCTGTAAATTTCTCATGTTGTGGTGACTCCAAACCATAAAAATTTCCTTGCTACTTCATAACTGTAATTTTGATACTGTTATGAATCATAATGTAAATATCTGTGTTTTTATGGTCTTAGGTGACCCCTGTTAAAGGGTCATGACCTCTAAATTGAGAAGCACTGATTTAAGCAGTACTAAGTCATTCAGGCATGCCTCAAGTCATCAAAGAGCATTTAAGTGATTCTAAGTTATGAAATATGGTAGTTAATCCATCAAGAGCTCTTCAACACTCTCCAGCTTACTATTTTCATGTCATGAGTTACTCGGTCCTAATATGACCTCTACCATTTGATCTTTAACATCATCTCCAGTTTTATTACAATAAATTGCATGAGTTTTCAAATATTAACAACTCTCATTAGCTAACCAGGGAACTCCTACAGCTGATGAACATCTTTAGTGAAGTGACTGGATACAAGATTAACGGAAAAAAAATCAATAGCTCTCCTATATACAAATGATAAATGGGCTGAGGAAGAAGTCAGGGAAACAGCACCCTACACAGTAGTCACAAATAATATAAAATGTCTTGGTATAACTCAGACCAAGCAAGTGAAAGACCCGTGTGACAAGAGACAAGAACAGTTCTAGTTAGGTTTCAAAAAGGGCATAAGTTATTTTTTAGATTAAACTAATAATCTACATTTGGATGTGTTGGGGAATATATTATTTTCAAGTGTGTGGCTTTCATTTTTGTTTAACTCTGTGAAGCCGTGATTCTTTGCCTGTCTAAGACAACCTGATGGTCTAATAAAGAGCTGACTGGCCTATAGCAAGGCAGGAACAAGGATAGGTGGGGCTGGCAGGCAGAGAGGTTAAGTAGAAGGAGGACTCTGGGAGGAGAGAAGAAGACCAACAGAGAACAAGGAGAGGAGGACAGCAACCCAGCTATACAGCAAGCCGCAGAGGAAGGAATAAAGTAAGGTATACAGAAATAGAGAAAGATTAAAATCCAGAGACAAAGGTAGTCAGGGTAACGTAAGAAAAGCTGGCAAAAACACAAGCCACACTATGGCCAGGCATTCATAAGCAATAATAAGACCCCGTGGGATTTGTCTGGGAACTAGGTGGTGGGCCCCTCAAGAAAGTCAAAAGAGAGAAACATCACACAACACGGATGGAAATCTCATGGAAATAAAAAAGTCAAGAAAGTAAGAAATACATGTAATTTTAAAAGAAAAATTGCTGGGATAGAACCAGTAGAAGGGTGTTTATTGGAATGCAGAACGCTCTGTGTTTGATCCCTAGAACTAAACAACTGACCAAGAGTAAGGTTCACTCTTACACCATTGAGGTCACACTTGAGTTCAAGATTTTATGGATGATAAGGAAAGGAAGTATGAATTAATACAGAGGGCAATGATTCGGGCAACATCATTGGTCACACCATCTTTTAATGTTCCTTTTGTAATAATAATTCCATCTTCTGAAAGCCTTCCAGAATCTATGAAGAACTGTGAGCAGTTATTTCTTGACATCATTGTTCTCAATAAGGATAGCTCACCATACAACACCCAATCACGGGTTCCTTACTTTTCAGGCACTCAGGATGCTTACTCTAAAGTTCTAGCTACTGAGATATGTTTGATCTGCCCAATACTCATTCAATATATTCTTTGTGTCTCTTATTTTTAAATTCTGAAAGGAGCATATCTGCATTTATTGCACTGACAGCCTGATATTAGGTGAATGGCTCTTATGAAATCCTCTTAGCTGTTAGTAATTTTGAATATGTCTCTGTGACATACTTTGTAGAGGTCACTGGATATGTGACTTATTCAGAGATTAGTATACACATATAGATCTAGGTCCCTGGTATATGCTAGTTGTTTAAAAATTTTAGGATGAAATAAGTAAGATGTACTTGAGGAAATATATCCCAGGTAAGAGAAGTACATGTTAGGTATCAGATTAGCTCCTTTATTATGAGTGAGAACACCCACTCTCCATGTCCCTGTACTTAGATTCTTTGCACACAAATTGTAAGACCAAATGAAAACTGCCAGGCTGTTATGAGCTGCTTCAGGTACCAATACATTAGTCAGCATATGACACTCCAATTTCATTGATCATCGCAAAAAAAGGTTACTATGCAAATCCTGATTTTTTGCTATTTGTAAGGCAAACAAGTTGCCTAGTGAGATGTCAGTAGGTATCCGTGTGGGAGTGAAGACTTTTCTCTTTCGGTAATTTATTTCTAGATGTGTTTTCCCCCTTTCTCAGATAAACTCTCTCAGAGAAGACTGAGTTTTTCTGTACCCCGCAGGGAGATTAGTGAATGCATAATCACACGGTGACAGGTCCCATTCCAATGTGTTTCTCATTAAATTCTCTGTCGTTCCCTCTGTGGGAAACTGGGGAATTTATCAGAGTTTCATCTGGGGAGGTGAATTTCTGCTGAGGATGCAACATGACTTCTTTCACTCTCCAGAGAGCAATTACGGCTGTGCATCCACCAGCACTTCGGTATTTTATGGCAGGCTTTGTGGAGAATGTGTGCATTCCACACTCTGACACATGCTATATATTTACACTTTTTAAAAAGTTTGCTTGTTGTCCTGCATCCACCTTCACAAAGGGCCCCTGAGAGTAAGTGTACCCACATAGTAGATTAATAAAGGTGTAAAACACACTACTTCTATAACACTCCCTATTTCCACTGAGTACCCGAGACAATGAGTTTAAATTTTGAAGAGGAAGACAGCATACAAGCCGGATATTCTGTCAATGTCAATTTGGTCTTTCAGCATGAAGGATGCGCTGCCACAGGGTGAAGACGTGGTATTGCTTAGTGAAAGGGTAACGGAAGTCATCGACAGGACTTCTCCAAAAACCCTTCGAGGGCTGAGGTTTCAGGAAACGACGATTAGGAAAGGAAGCTGTGTCCTCATTAAAGTTATCACGCTAGCTGTATCATTACTGATTAAAATTGGATCACCTCTGCAAACTCATTTTTACCTTGGGAATAATGTTGTCTAAACCCTTATCCTTCAGTCTTCAGAGAGAAAAAGAGAAAACTGAAATAAACACACAAACATACGCCAGCTTGTGGTGCAGAGCACAAGCCACAAGAACTCTCTTTATTAATCCTGAGAATTTGATGTTTAAAGCTGTAAAAATCAACTCAGTCAAACAAAACTCCAAGGTCCAAAGGAGCCAATGCAAACTCAATGAATAATGACTTCATGGTTGCTAATAATGTATGCTAGGCACAACTAATAAATTTCAGCCACACTCACTGCCGAGTTCAACTCATACCTGGCATTACAGTGAGGTTCTTGAGGTAAAATTAGATGTAATACCTGCTTGAGGGAAGCTTGCATACTTGTTTATATTATCATGACATTGAATCTTAGCCTTATAATGTTATATTCAGCTCTTGGTCTATTAAAAATGGTACTTATTCTTGCCCAAGAAATTCAATGTTAGAATACTGTTTACCATGACACACCCAAAAGCTTAAGTTGTATATAAGTTGTATTAAGTTGGCTATACTTTCTATTTTGGACGTTATACACAAGTGACCTTGATATTCCTTTCTAAGACTGTCTAGCATGTTTTCCACATTTATTGAGTTATGGGGTATTTTCGAGGCTACAAGACTGTTCTATGTTCACTTAAAGATAATGAGATCTCGAGAACATAGCAAATAGTATGTGACTTTTAAAAGGCTGACTGCAGAGTCTGTCTGTTACAGGTAGTTACTTGACAGCAAGAATTAGGAAAAAAATCCCAATCTGATCTCAGGGTTTCACAGAAATGGGAAACACTGACCTGTGCGCCCCAGAGTCTGGTGATTTTTGAGATGAGGATGTGTACAGTACAGAAGGAAGTAGAGAATTAAGACTTCTGGAAGAGAATCTGGGCCAGAATCTACCTTCACTTTCCAGCTGCCTGCCTACCTGCTTCCTGCAGGAAAAAAAAAAATGTTAACAATTTAGCACATTTTAAATAAAACATCCCCTCCTACTGCTGGTCTTAGACAAGGGATTATGTATCAGACTCCCTCCGGGAACAGCTGCTCCGTTTTGGCCTGCTGGGGTTAGTGCAAATGAACCTCCCCCAAGACATATGGGGGGGCTGGCAGATGCTCCTGCCT
>LOEQ01004112.1:89756-109035 GCA_001685075.1 Bramus lutescens | reverse complement strand
ATATAAAGAACTCAAGAAACTAGACTTTAAAATACTAATTAACCCAGTCAAAAAATGGGGCTGTGATCTGAACAGAGAATTCTCAACTGAAGAAGTTCGAATGGCCAAAAGACACTTAAGGTCATGCTCAATCTCTTTAGCGATCAGGGAAATGCAAATCAGATAAGTTTTCAAGTGCAGACCAACCTGCTTGATAACTGACGTCTAGCTGAGCCAGTTTGAGACCTGTTTCCTCCCTCTTTACTAATGTGGATGTTCCAGCACTTCGAAGAGATTAAAATCAACAGTATTCAAGCACCACTTAAGGGGGCATGTTCGGATACCTCACTTGTAAATAAGCATTCTTGTGGTTTTCTTTGTTATGAATTAATGATAGTTCAAGATATCAGCTTTGCCAGATTTTAATATGCATTCAATAACCGTTTTTATAACAGTTGAAAGCTTGTTCTTAAAAACATATGAGTAGATAATTATTAAAATGTGAATACAATCGTCCAAGTTCCAAGACTAATTGCTTAAGCTTTCCCTGTGCTTGCATACACCCCCTTGAAAGAAGCTTAGAGGGCAAAAGGTCAAAACCGAGAGATGAGGCGGTAGTGCCTATCAATCTGATCTTCCAACGAGGACTCACGTTCTCTGAGCGTAGCTCTAGTCTCTGTTTCTCAGTCTCTCCGTGTCTATCTTTTCCAGCTTTTGGCTATAACTTTTTATGAGAAACTATCTTCGTGAAGAAATGTCATGGCCATTTTTTAATGTAACATGTCCTGGCTTCCAGAGGTCTTCCTTTGAGACCCGGAGATTGTCCCTGAACTCAGTCCCCTCTGTATTTTGTAAAACACTAACTCCTCGACTGAGCTGCTTAATGAGTGTCTCAGAATCACCACTCGAATGAAGACAACCGCTCTTGGGGATGACAGATGGACGTGGACAGACATGTTGAAAGTTTCATAGTATTCCCGGAATCACTTTATAATTCTTCATTAGCTTTTATGACTGTGCTATCAGACTTGTGCCAGATGCTGGTAACTTTTAATAACAAAAAATTCAATATGTTGCAAAGTGGTTTCAGAAGCTGTTTTCCATGTAGATGAGGAAAGTTGCCCCACATGGCAAGTACAATTTAGGCTGTAAAAGATAGGTGTGTTAAGAAGTCAGTAGTGGGAGAGGTTGCATGGGCAACAGTGAGAGGTGAAGGGTAAAATGGCTATGAATATGATAATATTCATCCTATACATGTATGAAATATTATAATATTCATCCTATACATGTATGAAATATGATAATATTCATCCTATACATGTATGAAATATGATAATATTAATCCTATATATGTATGAAACATGATAATATTCATCCTATACAAGTATGAAATATGATAATATTCATCCTATACATGTATGAAATTCTCAAATAATAGAAAACTGTGATAATGAGAGAGAATTGAATTGACCTTTGCAGGCAGATATCTACATGTGTGTGTGTGTGTGTGTGTGTGTGTGTGTGTGTGTACAAACTTACTGCCACTGGGATGTGGTAAAGTGAAATGTGTCTTATTTTATTGATTCAAGTATGACTGATTTATGATTTGTTAAATGATATATAGTCTTTCTATAATCACAACATTTTGCTTTAGCATAAATACGTAAGTTATTTCAACAGATATGCATTTGATACCTGGAAAGTCACAGGAGAAAAGAATGATATTTTGCAGCACTACTTCTCATCCCAATGAAAAGTAGCCTGAGATGCTTAAAGAAACCGAATGTAGAGACATTTTAGATATGGACTGCGATTTTCAAATTAGTGTTTTAACTTTCTCATAGTTTTGTCAAGAAATGTGGTAGGCATTGTGGGAGATGTAGAGAAACATCATCCATGGCTCTTGTGTATGAATAGCTACATCATACCCAGAGGTAGTTAGTTCCTGGTAGAATATGAACATGTGTCCCCAGAAGGGAAGGGCTAAAGGCAAATGCTCTATAATGAGAATTCTATGTATTCCATATTATTTCTTTCTAAAGACTAACAGCTTCCCCCATTGAATTTGTTGATTGTTTTTGTTTTTTATAATCAATAGAAATTGTTTTCAGCTTTTATTTAAAAATAAAAAAGATAAAATGCACATCTCTTAGATGTAAACAAAAGAAATGATCAGCACCTTGGAGTTGGTGGCACTTTCCTGCATGTGTTCCTAAAGTATTAGCATCAGAATTAAAAAAGGTAAGTTGGAGTTTTTCACAATTTTAGACTTTTGTGTCTCAGAAAATACTGAAGGGAAATTAAAAGGAAACTCTCAGAATGAGTCAGTATTGTTTTTAACTCATGTATCTGTTGAAGAGATTGGCCAGGATGTGATGCATACCTTTAATCTCAGCACTTGAGAGGCAGAGATAGGCGGATGATCTCTGTAAGTTCGAAGCTAGCCTGGTCTTCAGACTAGTTTCAGGACAGCCAAGGTTATACAAAGAAATCTTATCTCAAAACAACTGAGATAGAGTATGTAGTGTATGTACAATATAGAATGTTACATTTAATAATCAAGACACATAAATGCAGTGAAAATGAGCAAAGAATATAAAAAGATACAAGTATGACCAATAGAAACACAGAACGGTTTGATGTTTTATTCACTGAGGACATGCAATTCAAAACCAGAAAGATACTAGTTCAGCTCACTAAGGAAGCCATAGCCTAAGAGTCTGGCAGTAACTGCACAGAAATGAGAAGAAACCCAAACTCTATTCCTCACGTACTGCAAATGCAAATCAGTGCAGTGAGTTTAGGCAGCAGTATGCTAGGCCCTTGGGAAGTTAGCATGGAGGACCATCTTATGGGGAAGTCCTCCTGGGAATATGTCAAGAAAAGTGGACAGACATCTACACAAAACCTTGTCCAACATCCCTAGCAATGGTGTTCATGAAAACCAGAGAATGGAAATAAGCCAAAGGCTTATACTTCTTGAGTCAGAAAATGTGTTTTATGTATAGAATGGAATATATACAACCATAAGTATGACATACTGAAATTTACTACAACATGGATGGATCTTTAAAATACACTAAGAGAATCTGGATTTTAAAAAACATGTGATTCTATTTATATAAGTGGTCAGAATAGGCACGTATACGTAGGTGGGAAGTAGCTGATGGCTTGGGTAGGGATGGGAATCTGGGCATGTTGGAAGGGGCCTGCAGATAGGAGCTGGAGTGCAGTTTCTTCACGGACAAGTGGCAATGTTGTGAAACTGATTATGTTGGTGGGTAATGTGCGAATATGCTAAAAACCCATGATATAATACACTCTGAACTTGCAAATTATAAGATGCTTGGATTACACTTCAATAATGTTTTTCGCTGATAAAATATAATTCATGGAGCAGTGTCTTTTTTGTCTATACTTCTAGAATTAAGAATCCAGCCCTCAGCATGTTGGTTTGAGTTACGCTTGTGCAAATAAGCTGAGATCACCGTCTGCTTTTAGAAGGGAATTTCATTTGGTCTGGATGAAAAATGTCCTGTTCACTTCTAAAACACAGAGGCATAAGTTTCATTTGTCGGTTACCAGCATTATGAAGCTGATGGCTAGAAAGGTCAAAGGACGTGAAATAGGAGAGCACATTCTTTGGCCTTTTTTCATCTTAGAACAGGTGTGCTCTGCCCCCAGAAACAGTTGGTGCAACCTTCGATGCGTTTTTTTTTTTTTTGGTTTGTTGATAAGTCGGTGGAAGAGACTATTTGCAGAATGCATTCCTGTCTACTGAATTATACATCTACAACTTATTCTTACCCAGCTATGAAAACAATTGTAGGCCATCTCACCAGAAACCTCAAGAGCGGGTCTGAAAGTGAATTCTGTTTGCCTCTTGTCTCCTTTGCCTGTGAGCCTTTCCAATTAATAAATCTGAAAAAATGTATTAGTCACAGCGGTTTGGAGTCTGCTTTCCTAAAGCTGGGCTTCCAGTGTGCCCTTGCTCTTCTGAACTAAAATATCCCTGCTCTTTGCTGTCTTTCAGCCCGTGCTTTTCCAGACCGAAAATGTCAAAGTATCAAGCAGATGGAATTACAGTTGGAGCACTGGTTTGGTGGAGAATGACTCTATGCTTTTAGCAAATGTGCATTTGCATTATACTAAAAAAAACAATGGACTATTAACAGGAGTCAATGAATTTGGTTTTCCATCTTAATAATTATATTTAGATAAAATATGTGATGCAGTAAAATAAATGCAACTAACAGCTGTGGAGCCCAGGCAGTTTTAGTGGGCTTGAATTTATTCTTTTTTTTTTTTAAGTTACATTTCAGAGGAGAAAGGTTTGGAGGCCTTGTACACTTTAGGACAGACCTTTTGTTTGTTCATTTAATTTGGCCAGAGGTGCTAAAGCGCTTCTAACCCTGTTTAAGATAAGAATATAGGCCTCCTGCCTCCTCTTCTCCCTACAAGGCATCAGGCAAGGACAATTTGTTATGCACCTTAGAAGAAACAGAAGCCATGGCTCTACAGTTGCTTACAGGCATGCACACTGCTGTGCTGGACATGATAGTCTTTGATCGTTTACTGTTGTCGCTTCACTGCACATCGTAGAGGGTAGATAGGAAGGACTTGGGAGGGATGCTGGAAAAGCTACTGACCAGGAGCCAGGCTTCCATCACTGGCTCCACCTCCGACTCTCCTCTCCAGTACTCAGTCTATAGTTATGCTGTGTCCTTCACCGAGCAAACATTTTTCATTACATGTCATATACGATACTGTGTAGATGCCCGAGCTTGTTGGATCTTGGCTTCCTCATCTGTAGAATGAAATATTAAATATGAGTACCAACTATGAAATTTCTGATAAGATCCAGAGAACAGATGCTAACACATCTTATGTTTATAGTGCCTACCTATTCTCCCCAAATCCCTGAATCTGAATCTTTTATTCATGCTTGCAGTTTTCCCTACAACTCTTTCTGTCTGAGATGACTCATATTGTTCTACGGTGTTGGTTAAACATCATAGTTAAACTGTCTTCAACTTAACAGTGCCATTTTGTCCTTTCTCCTACTTTCTTTCTTTCTCTTACTGTTCTCCTCTTCCTCTTCTGCAATATTAGGGGTTGAACCCAGAACTTCACACATTCTAGACATGTGTTGTGCCCCTAAGCCTTATTCTACCCTTCTTTTCACTTTTGTTTGAGACAGAATACCGTTAAGTTACCCAGGCTAGCCTTGGACTCTCTCTGTAGCCTAGGCTGGCTTTTGAGTCACTCTACAGCCTGGGCTGGCCTTGGACTTGCTCTACAGCCTAGGCTGGCCTTGAATTTGATGGTCTTTTGCATCATCTTCTTAAGTAGCTGGGATTAAAGGCCTATCCCACTGGATATAGCCTGAAGAGTTTGAATTGGACATGGTTTTAAGTAAACAGTGTGTATACATGTGTGCATTTGTGTGCTTGTCTTTGTGCATATGTATGTGTGTTTGTGTGTAGTATGATATCAAGTTAATCAATAGACATATAGTATTAGAAAGATTATGATGTACTGTCATAATTCCACAGTGCTTGGAAATTCCTTCTGCTCTGCATAATGGGTGTTTATTTTTACATTGGAAAACCAGATTTGATTATATGGTTTCTTCTACTTATTCCTCATTGCAAGAGAAAGCAATGGCCATATATACATGGTTTCTGTGGTTGTCCAGTAGTCAGTGGCAAATGTTCTTGACTGCAGATGCAGAAACGCCACTGGACATCCTGTGAGGTTCCCGTGATGATGCTTATTACTGCTTCAGCCTTGCTCAGAGCCGATGCTCTTCTTCATGGTGGGAGATGGAGTCCAGAGTAGCTCCTACTCTCTCTCTTCTCCTCTACTCCCACTGAGAATATAAGTGGCCCAAAGGACATATCTGCCTGAGCCTACATCTTTCTCCTTGGCCTACATCTAGAATCCCAGAATTCCCGGTCAACAAGAGTTCTATGAGCCTCACCCTCATTGTAGGTGAATGTACCCTGGCTGAGGGATGGTCGGAAATGGAGGTGAGGACAGGCGTGTGAACTGTAGAGGGAAGAGAGAAGTGGGAGGCAGACTATGCTAATGTAGGAGCTAGCCTGGGAGTCTGTGTTAACTGATCATTATATCCTGTATGTCTCCGTGAGTGCTCACCCCCATTCTTGAAGGAATACGAGGAACACTTGTGGATCAATTTCACCTAAGCAAAATGTTTTAGTTTAGTTAAAATCAACCTTGGATCCCCTCCACCCTCCTTTAGCATTCTTCCATCTTATTAGTGTTCAATGACACATCACATCATGTTCTTGTTTTTTTTTTGTCCTGGTTGCTTCTACTCCCCAACTTCCATAGAGTACTTTATCTGGTCTATGATCCTGTTCTGGATCCTTTCTTATTCTTTTTCTCTCTGCCTGATCCAAATCAACAAGAAATCCATTTGCTTCAGGAAGTGCTGTGCTGATATAAATAGCTTAATTAATTAATTGGTCATATTTTTAATGCTCCAATTTTCTAGTTCAAATGTCCTTTCTTACAATCAGAGGCTCAATCATACTTAAATACAAGCTCACTCAAATTGTTATAAACAGGAAAACAGCCTCCATAGTTGGACAGAAACTCTGATTGCCCAGGTTTTAGGGACGCTCATCCATGAGGTAGTCTTAATCTTGCCCATTCTGTTTGAATTTCCCTCATCTTTATTTTAATTGCACTGTTTCTCTTACCTTTCACCACAGACCATGTGAGAGTCTCCTCTACTGAGAAGGCCAGCGTTTTAAAATACGCGCTTTCCCTTCCTATTTTGAAGTCTAACCAAAGGGAGATGAACAGGTTAGAAGCAACACAGAAGCCCAACTCACTAGCACAGCTTCAGTTTCGCCCAGTTGTTGAAATCTTACGAAACCCCGGGTTTTCAGTAATCATGTAAGACAACAATTATTTCAGTAGCAATAGGTGGGAGTAGGGGCTAGAAGAGTTCAGATTCAAAACAACAAAGTTATTTTAAGGAGCAACACTAATGATCCTTGGCTGAGAGTCCAGGTAGGCTGCCAGGGGAGCTTTTGGTTGGCAGGCTTGATGCCCTTTAAACCGTACCACATTATGGCTTGCACCTGTGGGAAATGCTGATCCTGTAGAGCTCCTGGGGGCAAAGCAGAAGCCGGGACAGGGACAGGATGCTCCACTCCGGTTGGGGAGACTCAGGCAGGAGCACCACCCACAGGAAGCTGGGCTAAATGCATTCCTCAGAGAGATGTAAAACAGAACAGCCTGTGGCTGAGACTTCCGTCCAGGATCAGAAGCAATCGTCAAGTGATTTGGGAAAAAGGTCAGACAAGCACAGTAGCAAAGATAGACTTCTTCATAAGGGGTAGAGATCAGAACTGCCTGAGGGTGAACCCAGCTGGCTCTGGACTAGTCTCTTGAACAGCGTGACAGGAAGCTAACGGCTGCTGTCTTGGATACAGATCTTGTTGTTTAAAGAATCTATGGAGGAAAAGTTAGTTGAATAATCATGTAATATTTTAATGGTCAGGGTTGTGGTTTGAATGAAAAGGGCCCCATAGATGCATATTTTTGAATTCTTGGTTCCTAAATGGTGAACCTATTTGGGAAGAATTAGGAGAGATGGCCTTATTGGAAGAGGTGTGTCACTAGGTGATGCCTCTGACGTTTGGAAACACTTGCTCCATTCCCAGTTAGTTTTTCGGCCTTTTAATTGTGTCTGAAGTTGTGAACACACAGCTGCTGTCCCAAAAAGTCTGCCTGCCTCCTGCTATGCTCCCAGCCAAGCTGGTCCCAGACTCTAACCCTCTGAAACTAGAAGCCCCCAATAAATTCTTTCTTCTAGAAACTGCCTTCGTCATGGTGTCTTATCACAGCAATAGAAAAGTAACTAAGATAATCACTAAGTATATAAATCTATAATGAAAAGCATTCAAATATTTGATAAAATTAATATAATTCTTCACTCTTGAATAATTATGCAGGTTAAACTTCCAGAAAACAGCCAAAGCATAATGTTATCTTTAATTATGTTTTAGACTGTTTTAAATTTTAACAATTAGATTATTTTCCATGTATCAGTAATTATTTTTGGAATTTTACGTGTTGTAGGTTAATTAGAATGATTGCCAATGGTTACATGGTTCAGATTGGCTCAGTTCTAATAATGAGTTGAGGGAATTACTGGATTCTTAGTTGAAGAGACAATGGTCATAAAATATGTTTTAAAGATTCAAGAACTGACTGTGTGCTGCATGGACTTTCTAGAATATGCAATGTAACGGGACATATTATAGAAAAGGATAAATAATTGTAGTTGGTTTTTCTCTCCTTTGAGGGAGCCACCACCCACCACCCAAGTAAAGACACGGAGGCTTCTTATTCGTTGCTTCTCTATGGCTATGTTCCTGGGCATGATCGGAGACCAACCCTGCATTGAAAGGCAGGGGTCGTTTTAGGCAGGGCAGTTGTTTTCCCCCCCTCTCATCGTCTTCCTCATCTCCCGATGCAGCAAGACTCCATTATTGGTGATGGAAAATCGACAATGTTTTGTCCTCAGCTGATGACAACAGGAGCATTTTGCTTTGTTTATGACAAGCTTAGTTTTAGCAATAAATGATATTCTTGAATATCAGTATGTTACTGATCAATTTATTTGGTGAGTGCTGTTGTTTACTATATCTGAATGTTCCTAAAAATAATGTATCATCTATTTTTCTTCATCTAAGAAGTAAACTGATGATGGTAAACATTTTTTTCCGATAATGACTATAGTTTATGTCCTAAGTACATTTGAAGGACTTTCTGCTTTTTGATAAAGTACCATCTTTGCTCCAAATTAGCACTTCAAGTTCATTGCCACATTGTTGCTTACAAATCATACCGTAATGCTGGCAGATTTAATTCCAATTTTATTGTGCCTGGCTAGCCATCTGGGCATATATTCTAGGGGGATATTTTAATAAAGGCTTCTTTGAGAGCAAGTCTGTAGAAAAGAGCTCTGTGCTCTAGGTCTCTGGACACAGGGACAGCGTCTTCTCGAATTCTTTTAGGGCCCTTTGCCTTGATTGGAGAGCTGGGAGAAAGGAAGAGAAGGCAGTCACCCACAGTCCTACTTGCTGTACCAAGTGCCTAAAGACACTGTACTAAGGCTGAATTCTACCCAAGCAATTTTGTTGGGCAGTCTTTCTTAAGAACACTCCCTATTTATTACTAGTATTTCCGTTCCCCATTCATTCCATTTAGTTGCACAGGAACGAGTCCCTTCTGAAACTGGCAGCAACAGGTGTGACCCATTCTCTCATCTATCGTAGACAGCTTCCTCCTCTCTTTGAGAGTCTATGTCTCAGTACACATAAATCAGGCCTCTTGAACTATATTCTCACTTTTATTTTTTGGATCTGTGCTATACACGCATGTCCAAGTGCATACAATGGTAAATACATGCAGGAGTTAATATTTGCATGTATGTCCAAGTGCATACAATAGTAAATACATGCAGGAGTTAATGTTTATGCATTCTACAATATGAGAGATTGTGTTTGTTTATTTCAAATCCTCGAGTCATCTGGAAATGAAAGACGGAAATGGGGGGAAAGTTGGTATGATTAAAAAAAGAACTAGAGTTGGGCATAATGGCACATGCCTTTAATCGCAGCACTTGAGAGGTAGAGGTAGGTAGGATCTCTGTGAGTTAGAGGCCAGCCTGCTTTACACAGTGAGTTACATAGTGGGGACCTGTCTCTAAAAAAGTCAAAACCAAAACCACCCAAAGAACAAGGAAGTAAACTTTCACTTGGATTCATGTGAGCTTTTTATTCATCATGTTGATGTGTTGAAGTCTTCTATCATCTGGTGGGGGTGGGGGTGCTTGCCTTTAATCCTGGCACTTGGGAGGCAGAGGCAGGCAGATCTCTGTGAGTTGGAGGCCAGCCTGGTCTACAGAACGAGTTCCAGGACAGCTAGGGCTGTTACACAGAGAAACCCTGTCTTGAAAAAATCAATGAAAGTATTTTATCAGTATAATCAATCATGACAGAAGCACATTGAAACTAGAGCTGGCCCCTGTATTCTTTTCTGAGTGCTGCTGTGTTTTATTTTAATTTTTATAGGTACTGGTATAGATTTCCACTTACTCAATGATGTCCATTAGAAAAATTGGCTGTGTGACTGATGTTTTATTTCACTTACAGTCTCCGATTTTCTTTTATGAGAACTTTTAGAAAATATTCAGTGATGAGTGTGCTGTATAGTTTTATGTCATAAGCTAGAGTCATCAGAGAGAAGGGAGTCTCAGTTGAGAAAATGCCTCCATAAGACCCAGCTGTAGACAAATCTGTGGGCATTTTCTTAATTAGTTATTGATGGGGCAGGGCCCACCTCATTGTGGGTGGTGCCATTCCTGGGCTGGTGGTTCTGGGTTCTATAAGAAAGCAGGCCGAGCAAGACACTGGGAGCAAGTCAGTGAGCAGCATGCACCCTTCCATAACCTCTGCAGTAGGTCCCACCTCCAGGTTCCTACCCTGATTGAGTTCCTTCCTGTCTTGACTTTCTTCAGTGATGGACTATGCTGTGGAAGCGTAAGTTGAACAAACCCTTTCTTCAACTTGTTTTGGTTATGGGGTTTCATCATAGTAATAATAACCCTAACTATGACCAAAGGTATAAAAATCTAGTCATTTTGTAAGTTGTGGTCTTTCCATCATTAAATCTATATTGAAAACTTAATAGGTGTAGGCATTTCTTTACTGGTGTAGGAAATATAGAAATGAAGTCTGGGTAGACAACACCCCTTCTTACACAGATAAGTATAAAGTACTTGAGGGATTACTATGTGGAGAATCAGGTGATATTTGGCTCTTTGGATTAGACATTCAGTATATGGGCTAATTTGTATCTGAAAATCTGACGTGAGAATAACGAGAAGGATCTACCGATATGCAATGGCTAGGGCAAAGAGGGAGGGACCACAGGTATATGACCACAATAGATCCTGGGAACAGAAAAAACAAAAAAACCCAAAAAACAGAAACAGCTATCCAACAATGGGAGACTAAGGTAGAGTGAAGTAAGAGAGGAAATAGGAAATTGACAAGTTGAGAAGGAAAGCTTTATAAAACAGGGTTGGAATTTCCCATTCCTTTCTAATGGCACGGGAGTCACTGAGTAATTTAGCAGAACAATGACATGATCTGATAATGAATTTAAAACAAGGTATGCTTCTACTGTGTGGAGTGAGGGTTAAGGGAGGGAACAAAGAGGGAAGTAAAGAGGGCTGTTAGGAAGTTACAGAGTTGTTTAAGGAAAACAACAACAACAACAACAAAGAATGTCAGGTGGTGCACACCCATTCCAGCGCCTGGGAGGCACAGGCAAGGGGATCTCTATGAGGCCAGCCTGGTCTATAGAGCGAGCTCCAGGATAGCCAGGCCTACCTACACAGAGAGACTTTCCCCCTCAAACCAAAGCAAACAAGAAATGAAACGATGGTAACGTGTGCTGGCATGGCACTGAATTTGGATTCAAATTGATTGGGGGGTGTGGTGGGGTTGAGCTAAGCCGACCTGATCGAGTAGACGTGGGCTATAGCGCAAAAGCGGGATCAAGTTAGCTCCCGATTTACCGTGAACAACAGGGTGAAGGATGTTGCTCTTTGGGAGACTAGGAAACAAGAGTGGTATAGAATTTCATTTGTTTGCTTGTTTGTTTGGCCGAGTTAAAATTCTGAGACGTCTCATTGGATCTCTGTGGAAATTTTGATATTTGAGACCGAATTTTGAGGATTGGTCAAAGCTAATGATACCCACATAAAAATCCCCAGTGCAGAAGAAGGATTTATAGAGATGAAATGAGATAACCTAGACAGAATACGTAAACAAAAAGTGGTGCTGGGGGCCGAGGATTAAGCGCTGAAGCCTCCAACTATGTAGTGCGCGAAACCAAATAGTGGGATTCTGACGTAGCTCAAAAGAAGTGGGCAGTGAGGTACACAAGGGGAGTGGGAGCGGGGACTTTGAATTGGCCAGGGGTCCTCAGGACACAGTTTCTTTTCAGAAAACGTAAGAGAGGTAGAGAGTGATGGTGACATTTATGGTCTCCTCTTTTCAGGGGGTTATTTTTGGTAGAAAAGAAAAAAATGACAATTACTGAAAATATGAGGCCAAAGTCATTCACGAAGTCATTAAAGACCAGCGCTCCTGGAACATGTTTGGATGTCATTAGGAATGATGAATGAAATAGGAGAAATGGCCAAAGCCAGGAAGAAAGTGTGTAGCTGCAGGAAGGAGCCCCTGATGGTGTGAAGAACATTGACAGGCCTGAGCAGCATCCGGTCAGGGCAGCACTTACCTCAGAACTTCAGCACGCATCATCACAGATGCATGCGATTGGTGGACCAGTTGGTAGGAGGATCACCAGGAAGCCTGAATTAAGTACGGGGTGAGGATTATCACTTGGGAACATGTGTACATGAGGATGAAGTGGGCGGATACGTAAGGGTGACAGGTGGTGGTGCAGGAAGGGGATGAAGGCAACGACTTTGAATAGGAATGAGTATGTGAAATAGGCATCTTGTTTTTTAAAGAAAGAAAGCAAATACACTAAGGCCGAACAATGGGGCTGCCAAACACATTGAGACTCGAGTTCCTGAGGTAGCTTGTTCAGCAAAATTCAGTGCTTTATCCCAGTTAAGACACACGAGAGGAAAACAATCGCACTTTTTCCTTGACTGTCTCCTTTAGGCTCAAGCAGAACACTTCATGGAAACATGGGAATACCATCACAGAATCCTGAAGTTTGATGCTACCTTAGAAACCACACAATGTCTAGAATTATTCTTTTCCAGGTTAAAACAAAATTCCTACTGATTTCTTAATAAAGAATTTTAGTGTGTGTGTGTGTGTGTGTGTGTGTGTCTGTGTGTCTGTGTGTGTGTGTTCATGTGAGTGCAATTGTCTGGGAAGGCTTAAAGAGGGTGTCGGATCCCCTGGAGCTGGAGTTACAGGTGGTTGGGAGCCACCTGATGTAGGTGCTAGGAATCAAACCCAGTTCCTCTGGAAAAACATCTCATGCTCCTTCTGGATGAGCCATCTCTCCGGTCCCCACTACTGACTTCTGTAAACACACCAACCCTGACCTCTTTGTATAAAGCCTATCTTCTACACACAGGATCATTTTTTTTCTATACTGTATATATTAGTCCAACTCTTGTAGGTTTTCATCTCGATCGTTTGCAACTTTATTTTCTCACTACACCCACTTAGATCAACTTGTTTTCTTGCTCCTTTTAATCAGCTATTCCTAAGTTAGAAGGGAAGGGTCAGGCATTATTTTTCTTGCATAGGGAGAGTCTGGTACCAAGCAGGGCACAACTCTTGAATTGCCTTAAGTGAAGGCTATAATAAGTCTGTTTGAGTAGGTGAGAGGTAGTCAGGGAGATGGATAGTTAACATGTAGTCAGACTGCATGATGTCATAGAGCGGTAGAGCAGAGTCCAAAAGTGCAGATTACCCATTTCTAGAATCGACACTACTCTAATGCTGCTTTTAAGTGGTCTAATGATCTTAATATTTCTGTTTTTCCTTTCTGCTTTAGTTTAGTTGTGACTGGGGTTATATTATTATCAGGGCTGCAGAAGTGCTTGAGGACCTGATGAGCTCTGACAACACATTCAGAGGCTAAAATGAAGATGCTGGTTTAAAATAGATCAAGCCTCTCCTCTCAGGAATTCTATAGAGGCCACTGTGCGTTTCAGACATGCTAAATATACTCCTCAGAGAGGCAGCCTGTTTCCACTTTGTCCCTGGGGGTTTTAAAGATGTCGGTTTCTATTCTCCCCTGAAATTTCTTCTGTTTCTTTCTTACCATCGAGCCAGTACCTCATTAGTGAGCTAAGTACTTGAGAGTTTTCATTAAAAACCACCTCACTGTATAACTTATTCTGAGTAGCGAAAGTTTGATCTGAATGAAAACCCAATTCTTGCTTGAGGGTAAAATGCATATGGAACTGGAAATCAGTGTTATGGCTGCACAATTCTCTGCAGCTACTCTCAATTCAGAATCCCCCCTCCCTCCTGTCTCTTGGCATAAGAGGTCTTTCTGCCTNGGCCACTCACTGCAGTCAGAAAACTAATTTCATCTGCAAAGACCAGTTCTTTCCGAGCACCTCCTTTGACTTTCTTGTGTGTGGAGAGTGCAGTGAGCTCCTAAATGGACAGGGCTTGGTGTGGTCTGCTTTCAGATCTGCTGTCCTGTTTTTATTCTCTTTTGCACACATCCCACACGATCATCAAATGGACACATGCACTCTTCCATAACCATCACTTGTCTTTGCTTGAAATTCTAGCACACAATTCCCCAGGATGTCCATTTGCTGGGTGCCCTGGTTCCTCATTCTTTTAGCTTTCCTTGGGTCTCTCCAGTTGTAATCAAATTTCAATTTGCCTGTCATTTCAAAAATCACTGTGGCTTGTGTTATTACACTGGTATAGCTAAGTACTTTTCCAGAACTTGGGTGCTAACACTAAGCTTGAAACTATACTCTTTTCCCCAAGGGTAATGACACTCTCCTAGCAGTTTCTAAAAAGAGTACATAGAGCATAGAAGAAATAGTTTCATTCAGCAGATACTTTTGAGAAATGACTGTGTTTGGGGCAATGAATGACTGTGTCAGGTGCCATGAATACAATGAGGAGGCTTAGCACAGCCTTTGTCTTCCTGTATGTACGTTCTGACTATGAAATGCAGCACATATTTTATTCACAAGCAAACTCTTCCTAACAAACAGCATGTATGTGGGGAATCAGAATATCCTTGCAGACTGACTAACTTCTATGTCTCATCTTTTTGCACATACCTGGAGATATAATGGAAAAATGGCATGCTCTGAAAGAATGTTCTAGGCAGAGGGGACAGCATGCTTGAGATCCACTGCTAAAAAAATAGCATGGTTCCTTTGAAAAATGACTGTTATATGATTGGCACTTGAAACAGAGGCATGTAAAGTGGCAAATGAGAGTCAAACGCAGAAGATTTTGCAAGCCATGCTAATAAAATAATCAGAGACTGGAATGTAAAAACAATTAAAGATTTTAAGAAGAGCATTATGACGTCAAATTGGTTTTTTAAATATTTATCTTATGTGTGTGAGTGTTGGCCTGCAAGTGTGTATGAGTAACATTGCATGTCTGGTACCCAAGGGGTGAGAAGAGAAGATTGGATCTCTTGGAACTGGAGTTACAGATGGTTTTAAGTCACTGTGTAGGCACTGAAAACTGAATCCAGGTCTTCTTCAAGAGCAGCAAGTGCCTTTAACCACTGAGTCACCTTTCCAGACCCACATTGATGCTTTTAGACAACCATTCTGACTTCATTATGAAGAGAGGATGAGAATAAAGGATAAAGGGGAACCTGAACAAAAGGAATCAACTGTCTTAGGAAACACTGTCAGTGAGTTCCAAGAGACATTGCAGCCTATGAGGTCCAAATGCTTCTTGCATCTTCTAGAACATTGGGTTTATATGTATAGGGGATGGGAGATGGGCAAGGTTACCTTACAGGCTCCATTTCTTCTACTTGAAAACACTTTGAGAGTTCCAAATAATGTGTTTTGGTCATGTAAACCCCCCATCATTAAGAAATGATGGCATTATACTGAGGGAGACAGAACACTACACCATGGGAGGGAAAATTCACGTTTCTACATGCTAGACATTCAAGTGCTGTCTTCTAGATAGCTGGGTATGAGGCCTGGGGCTCAGGTAAGTGGCACAGCTAGTTATTTAAATCAGAGGTCCATGTAGAATAGTAAGCAAGACAATTGATGTGGAAGTCCCCATTTCTGAAGACACCATTCATTTGGGACACAGGACTCAGGATCTGAGCTGAGTCTGACCACACACCATCTACCCTGAGGGTTAGCTTTCTTTATTTTTATTTTAATCATTTTACGTGCATGGGTGTTTTGCCTCCATGTATGTTTGTGCACCACTTGCATGTCTGGTGACCACAGAGGCCAGAAAAAGCATCAGACTCCTGGACTTGGAGTTAGCAGACAAGTTGTGAACTTCCTTGTAGATGCTGAGAATCAAGCCTGGATCCTCTGGGAGAGAATCCAGGGTCTTAACCACTGAGTGATCAGTCCAGCCCAAAGACTACCAGATGTGATACCAATGAACCACAACAAAGATCAGCATTGCAAGATATCCTTAAAGGTGTAAAACTTGCTTGGTAGTAACCAATAGCTGTCTGATTAGACTTAGGGCCTGCTCACAAGGAGGGAACTCATGCTTGGTACTAGAAACCTAGCCAACTAACCAGGGCTAGTGAAGCCATAGACCTTAGAGGGGAACCTGCTAGTACTGGTTACTAAACCAGCACAATTCTTCACAGCATTCTAAATACTTAGCATTGCACCCACTAAGGATTGACGCTCCTAGCCCTCACCATGGAAACTTCTCTTTGCAGGAGGAGACCGTTACAGAAATCCAGAACTGGTCAAAATGCAGAAAAAAAAAACTGATCATGGGCTGCCCAGTCCCAGTGAATGCACCTGCAACATATTTCCTGCATGTAAGGCTCAAGGAACATTTAGGAGAGGAGGCAGAAATATTCTAAGAGCCAGAGGACCAGGAAATCTGCTGTGAGATTGTGGTTCCTAGAAATGACAAGGGAATTTCACTCATAATACCTAAAAAACATGACTGTCCAAAACAAGCCCTGGACGAAGACATCTGTAGGACGAGAGCCCACGAGTTTGTCCTGGCTTCCCAGAACCGAAATAATTACACAGAAACTGTATTCATTAAATCACTGCTTGGCCCATTAACTCTAGCTTCTTATTGGGTAACTCGTACATGTAAATTTAACCCATTCCTATTCATCTGTGTATCGCCACAAGGCTGTGGCTTACCAGGTAAAATGTCCAGCCTCTGTCTCTGGTGGCTCCATGGCTTCTCCCTCTGACTTTGCACGCCATTTAGTTTTCCCTGCCTACCTAAGTTTTTCACTATCAACAGGCCAGGCCAGTTTCTTTATTCATCAATGGTATTCACAGCACACAGAGGGGACTCCCACATCAGATATTAATAAACAGTGCTACTGTGGAGGAGAGAGATGTTACTGGACCCCTTCCCTAGACAAAGAACTACAGACAACTAAGGAGCTAAGAGTGGGAGACTCATCACACAATACATAGCACCGTGGATTTTTATTCTTTATCAGCTGCTGATATCAGACAATCTCAAACCTGGGAACAAATCCACTTTGTATTGTCATTTTTCTGGACTCTTTCACATTTGTCAGTTATTGAAGAAGAATGGAAATTATGACATACGAACACTATGTGACTGAGAAGTCGTGGAACATGCCCTGCAATGTGTGGAAGTCCAGTGACCTCACCAGAAGAAATCGCTTAAATACATGCAGTGTCATTGTTACAACATAGTACAAAAGAGCTCCCCTTGGCTCATGATTGAGCAACAACCCTCACCTGCAATCACAGGCACTTAATAAGCAGTTGGGCAACATCAGACACAAATCGCTTATCTTATTAGAGTGAGCATATGTTTTTCTTTCCTACAATATGGTAATGTATTAAGTCCATCATAATGGGACCTCCATTTCTTACTCAGAGTGTTTAGCATCTATTAACATAATTAGAACAGCACCCTTTCCTGTCCTATCAACACACCAAACTAATTTTTTTTATTCATTTTCCCAGCTAGCACAGAATATTACTAAGGATCTGGAGGTAGAAAAAAATAGTTTAATTTGATTAGAGTTTAATTTGAAATGGCTTTATCTTTCTCTAGTGGGTATAGAGAAAAGCCTGTTTGTTTCAAAGAAATGTTTATGCTTAGTTTTTTTCTATGACCTTTACTTTATAATATAAATACTCAGTAACTAAACTAAATAGGGCAATGTATTTTCTTACACTTCCATATGTTTCTCCTCTTTTACATCTTGGAGTTTGTTGTAAATACATATAATCCTTGTTTGTCTTTTCAGCAAAGAATAGAATTTCTAGGACTGGTGCTGAATTCCATGGTTCAATATTTAAAAGTCCCAGACTTGAAGAAGGAATCTATGATTTCCAAAATAAAGTATTTCTTCGTCATAACAAATGTCTCACCATAGGAAAGAGATTTGTTTAATCTCACTCATTTCATGGGTACCACTCTTTCATGTAGTTTCTCAGGCACAGGTTTAAAGTGTTTCTGAGCTCAAACTGAAAATTTAGAAGACTATGTTGGAAGGCTCACCGTAATTTAAGCCTTTCTGTATAGAACAGAGCAAATTTACAAATTTCTTTTACTACTAATGGAGACACGGCAGCATTTAGAGTTGACAGTATTGGACTCATTGATTGAAAATACCTTAATGACTGTTTAAATTCCTATGCTCTTGGGATCATTTCACCAAAGAGCTGTTGACCACAGGGTCAGATTAATGAAGTATTCCTAAAATTATACAATTGCAGCAGATCATCTTAGAACGATGAGATAAAAATGGTCCTGGATATTGGAGTGTCAATGTCATGGATTCAAACATTCCCTAAGTGTTTTATTATTTTAAGGAAATGATGAAACCTTGGTGTGGTAGGATGTTAAAAACAGGTGTAATACATGTAAATGCATCGAAGTACTCTTGAGATGAGCAACACTCTGTAGAGCAAGCTCCATACCTGAAGTCATGATCATCATGACTTCTCTGGTTCAAGGACATGGCTACTCTCTCTTGCAGATTCTTAAATGCAGCTTTCTAATTCAGTTCAGCTCCTTTCTCTCTTGTCAGCCCCACCCTTTCAGGAGTCTTTCCTGTGACCTTTGCTGCTGCCAAGCCAAACTGTCTTTCCATCCTACACAGTACTTGGGTTTCTTGCCTCCACAGTTTGGAAGCTGTGCCTATGGCCTCTAGGATTTGTTTCAACTCATTTTCCTCAGCACGATGTTTTCTTTCTAAGAAACAAACTTTTGAATTTAATTTTATGCAGCCCTTTACCACCAGCCTCTCTTTTCATCTGCATTCCTTGTGTGTGAGGAAAAGACTATTGCCGTTTTGTGACGTTAGTCTTTGCACCTGAAACTTTGACCAAGTCATTGAAATTCATCCTGTTTCCATATTGAGTATAACACCAATGCCATCTTTCTCGTGAGTTTTTGTTGTGATGAAATGAAATAATGGCTGTATGGTGTAGTGAAAGGGGAGCAGGCCTGCTTTTCATCCTGCCTGGCTCCCGTACGGCTAGCTTGTACCCCAAAATAACAACACACAAATTGTATTCATTTAAGCACTG